>JAQFYP010000144.1:0-32614 GCA_034694865.1 Bilobella braunerae
TGTGGGTGCCTTCATGATGTGACAAATGAAATTGTATTACAATGACTGAATGAAATAAATCAATTCTCAAAAAAAAAAAAAAAAAAAAAAAATTACTTCCGCATTCTTCAAAGTGGTAAGTAATCATTAACTGAAAGCAAAGCAACACAAAAGTAAAAACAACGCTTGCGGTTTTTCTATGCTAATTTCCATTTACTAAACATAAAACGATTTCCTTGAAACAATACAAACCCATTATTTTAGAAAACGGACAATGTAGAAAGGAAAATAATGAGTTGGACTGGCTACCACAACACAATTGGCCATTACAGAGGAAATCTGTGAATATTGCTTGAAAGTTTAAAATTTTATTTGTTTTGGCATCAACAAATTTTTTGGTACATAAAATTTGCAAACTTGAATTCAGTTCAGCAATAGTTTGAACATTCGATCCATTTCAAGTTTATTTTTAAACGGGTCAAAGGTAAAGGTAAAGCCACAATATAAAAAATTACCCTTACAAAAGGTGTTCCTCTTAAAAAAGAACAACGTTTGTAATGGGCACTCTTCTCTGTAGCCCCCGAATGACTCCTAAAATGACAATTTGACCTCAAAATGACCTTTTAAAACCCTACTTTTGCATTAAACAGAAAGTTATGATGGTTCCGATGACACCCGAGGCCCCATTGACCTGGAAATGACCCCTTAACCTCTCATGGTAAAACCTTTCTTTTGCATGAAACAAAAAGTCATGTTGGTTCCGATGAACCTAGAGCCACTCTTCACCCAAAAATATACCCTTGACCTCAAAATGACCTTTCAAGGTCAAACCATTCTTTTGCATGAAACAAAAATATACGTACCATTACACATTTACAATATACATACCACTATAATACCATACATACTAAACATACCACTATTATTATGTCTATTATTAAAATTTTTCTATGATGAACTTAAGTACTGATGATGTTATTGAAAAAAAAAATGCCTTCTCCAATATGCACTGGCATACTCGTTTTGTAGGAGTGTTGTTATTTATTATACCATCCCCCACTGTAATATGGCCTTATGTTTTATAGCCGTACTTTTCTGATTATGAGTAAAAGTTGCGCACAAAATCTCTTCCTCACTTATTCAAAACAAAAAATTGCGATTTCCACACTTATTGCTCACCCAGTTCTACAAATGGGAAAAATACAAGAATTTTTTCTTTGACAAATTTATTGACGAAACAATCCTTTGCTCCTGTAATTGACCTAGATGACACCTTACCCTTTCTCTCATTTAGATTACCATCAAGCGGAATTTCGGGATTTTGATAGTATCCTACAGGACAAAATTTAAACCTACACGGGCCTCAAAACTAGTATATAATACTGACGCGGTTTTCCAATAAAAACCTTTTTCTGCCCAAACGTTCATCATTGGCATAAACAAACTTATTCCTTATATTTGGTAAAAAAAATTACAAAATGTTGGTTTAGCTTAGCATCAAATTTTTCTCTAAACATTTCCTAGCAGATTTATAATACAGTTTTCCAGTCAGTGTAAAGAAATTTTTTGAGACTTAACACACCACAAAATTTACTGTCTAAAAATACAAACTTGGTAAGTTTGGTTCACTGTTGAACGAACGAATGTAGTGCTAAAAATCCTAAAATCGAAAATTTCAAATTTCATTTTCAAAGTAAAAGTTAAAGGAACGTTATTTGACATTCCCGCAGAGCGGATGGATCAACATGTAAAGGAGAGGGTAGGGAAATTGTATGGCAGGAGTTCAATTTAGCATAGATGTTGTCATCCAACGGTATCAACAGACTATCCGTAACATTCCGCTGCTATACGAGCTTAGTCCACAAGGGAAGACACCAACCTAAAATCAGGTACGACCGTAGTTTTCGCCTGATAACTGCAGGTGACTCTACGCAAATGTCTTCCCTATTCTGACAAAAACTGTTAAGAAACGTATCGGCTAATTTCCATAACCTCTATCTGTGTTTGCCTAGTTCACGGAGATACGGGCATACACAAGATCAGAAGCCAACCAATTCCTTAAGGACAAACCCACAACCCCAACAGTGACGCCTTTTTTGTAGCTGGTCGGAGGATTTGAACCCCGTTCTCATGCTGGCTAGTGGAAAGAGACTGGAGCCCTAACCACTAGGCCATCTTTGCCAAGATGTTTCCATTTTCAGTCAACAATGTGCAAAAAAAGGTACGAATTGTTTTGAGAAGTTAAAATTTGTTTCAAAATAGTTTTAGAACTTATGAGTAGGTACCTAAATATTTAGGTGTAATACTCTTCGTAAATTGCATTTTTTAAACATGTTTTTAGATTCCTACGATTTACTAGAAAACGTCAAATCCATGTCTAGTGCAATTTAAGTAGTACTTACTTCTGACATACAGTGGTTAATGAACCCCGCGAGCGTGTACAGGCTAATTGGCACCATATGTTGTTTACTGTGTTGATTACAAAATCTTAACGCTAACTTTTCTATTCGAAGCGTATGTTATCTTGTACTAAATCTGATATGGATTTTCAAAAATTTTAAATCTCAAAAATTGAAAAAAGGAAATTATAAAATTCTTGTTACTATTGTAAATGTTTTTTGATCGCTATAGCAAGATAGCACAGGTGTGGTATCTCTATCCCTTTCTCTCTTCGTTTACGAAATTTCTTCAAATGTATGATGATGATGAAGAAGGTTGGTTTGAGCCGGTTTTTCGTTTTCAATTTTCAGCTAGAACATAATCTAGAAAACGTCGTCACTAATTTGCTCAAGTAACTACGTAGATTTTTGTGTTGAATTAAGCAAATTACATGTTGGTCAGATAAGAAATAGCACTTCAGTACGTACTAACTGTTCAAGGAAGAAGGGTCCATTCTGAAATATTGAAATTTAAAATATAGTCACTTCACAAGTACAAACTTTGCTTTGTCAAACCATTTTTTTTTAAAGTTTTTTTGAAAAACTGTATTAAACAGTTAGTAACAACACTCACGGACAATCCGCACACACAGTGGCTACAATGACTAACTTTAACGAAAAAGTAAGACTTTAAAATAAACAGTTCAACAAAGTTAATTGAAAAATACTGAAAAAGTGTTGATACTCAATAACAAGAATTGAAATTTGTTTTTGTACAATTTATTTACTTTAATTCTTGAGAAGAAGAATTGCGAAAATAATTTGTAAAATTAGTAAAATATGTAATTAATGCAAATTACCAAAATAATGCAATATTGGAGTGTTTAGGGCAAATCAAAAGAACCAGCAAAACCAAACTATGTAGTGTAGTAGAGAAATCGTAAAACTAACATTAAGTTTTGAAACGACATTTCTATAATTTTGTACACTCTGGCATGTGTGTGCTCGAGAGGGTTTGGTGGAATTCGGATTTGTCGCCTCAAGACGCTTTATTGTGTAGAACAAAGATTTTCAAAAGTGGAAAAAGTGTGAGATGCTGAATATTAAGTAGCGTATAAGCTACTTTATGGGAATGTTCTGTCCGTCCGTCCGTCTGCCTGGTTACGCGATAATTCTCGAACGGGTTAACTTTTTTCAAATCTGTTTTCAGTTATAGGTAGAAGGGGTCAAGGGTGAGGCTGAGTTTGAAGATGGGTCACAGGGGTCTTCATTTTTACGATAACCTAAATGACCATCAAAACCGAAAATCGTATTTTTTGGATTTTTGCCAGTTTTTCCATGAATTGAAAAGTAATGATTGTTTCTACAACCTAGGTGACCCCCGACGCTTCATTTTCATGACCCCCTTAGTGACCCTAACCCCCCAAAAAGGATTTGCCAATTTTGGCATAAATCAGAAAGTTACGATGTTTTTCATGACCTAGCCCAATAAGAAATGAAAATCGGCCCAATTATGGGCCGAGCACGAGCGATCGGTAATTCATCGGAATCGGCTTACCGCCATTTGTGAGTTTTGGGCAGAGACAGGGTTAACGATGGCTAACCATTCATTTTCAAAACATCTATCTATTTTTGAACATGTATTTCCAAGTTGCTTCGATAGCATAGTGGTAAAAACCTGGTAGAGGAGAATAAGTATTGCTAGTTCAACTCGCGATTGAGATTTTTTTTCGGCTTCCCACCCATTGCCGATCTCATTCTCAGCCCGATACATCGGTTAGGCACATCGGGCCAATGCGTTCCTCGGCGACAAAACCATCCAAGGCCCGATATTTCGGTACGCGTGGGCCCAAGATCGGCCCGATTAATTTTTTCTCATTGGGAGGGTACCACCTTCTCACTTATTTGAATGACCCCATAAATGACACGGACCCCCAAAACCGAAAATTTGGATTTTTCGGGTTTTTCATAGTTCTGCATAAATCAGAAAGTTATGATGTTTTTAATGACTTGGTGACCCCCGACCCTTCTCTCTTACTTGTATCACCCCAAAAATGAACGAAAATAAACATCAAAAACCGGAAAATCTGATTTTTTGGGTTTTTGCTAGTTTTCCATGCAAGCCAAAATCTGTTTTTGTACTTGCTCTTGAAGGTGTTAGTACAATACGCTACTTTCGTTACGTGGGCTTGCAACGGTTTATTATTTTTAAGTTTACAAATAGAGATGTTACTGCTTTGGAAACATTGTCTTCGTAGAAACCCTTAAGAATTTTGTAAACTTAATCTTAAACTTAAATTCGGTTTAAACGTTTTTTTGAAAGTTTTAGTTACATATGATCTTGTTGTGCTTTGCTAGACAAACGTAAAAGTTTAATTGTTTGGATATACGACAATAGATTTTTGTAACATCTTGCAACAATTTTTTCAGAATTAAGGTCAAATTTGAAAACAATATAACAAATCATTCTTTTCTATAAATGATGTTACTGAACATTCGAAAGTGCCGAAAAAGTAAATAAAGCTATTACAGATACTAAACATAATCAAAACTCAATCTTAATTTTGTGCTAAATTCTGCTTAACTGCAAATATTCAAAACAATTTTTGCAAATTTACTTCCCCAAATTAATGTTATGCTTGTTCAGTTCTCAAAAAAATTTGCTTAATCTCCATACCAAATGAGTTGGTATTATTTGATAATTAGAAGAACATTGCACTGTAGTGTACAGCTGTAGTCTGTATCACTTTTTTTTCTTAAATTGATAGTTTGTAATTAATAATTGTTGTAAACGTGTAGAAGCAAATGTTTAATTTACCAATAAATTGTTGTCGTTTTTTCTTAATCTATCTAATGTGCCACGTAAACCTTCTTCTCCTATATAATACTTTAGTATTTATCGATCATAATTAGTTACAAATATAGTGAAATGAATATTCAAGTACTTTTCGTAGGTCTCTGCTGCGTCTGCTTGAACTACATTGGAGTCAAAGCTTCTTCTGTCCATACCAACATTCCGGCAGACACCAAAACAACCTCCCAAGCCGAAGAGGTATGTTTCAAAACTCACATTTGGATCGAATTTTTTTTTATTTCAAATTTATAGATACGAGACAAGTTTAGTTTTTGGAAACCAGAAGACAATCCAAGGATGTTCTTTTTAGGAACTTATAACTCCTAAAACACCAAAAAAAACATTGATTTTTGATATATGCATAAAGTGACCATTATTGACAGCGTGGAGGATCAGGATGGAAACCCTGGCGGCATTTCGGTATTTAAAGCTCATGAACTCTTCCTTCAAGAAGTACTCCCATATTTAGTGGCCCCTTTATAATACTAACCATGAGAAGGTGCTCGACAATGTGGGTGATCTCGTTAACAACACATTCAAAATAACTTATCATGATGTCGTGATTAGCACAAGCAGTTAGTGTCATCGTGATACTCTATTCCCGAATTGCCTGTCAGAAAACAAATAAATATGATAACTTACAGCAACCTTACAGAGTTTCGAAAATGCCAAGTTATTGTAATGATAGAGATATTTATTTAGAGGCTTCGTTAAGTCCATAAGTAGTCATAATTAAGTGATGTATTGTATTTTATCCAAGAGCTTTACCTTGATTTCAATATTTATTGGCACTTTTATTCTGTTTGAGTATCTTATTTTTAAAAGTGGTGTTGAGCTATACTTCAAAATGTTTCCTTGTAAAATTGTTTCATTCTTTCTAACAAAGATAAATTTACTTTTGAGTAAATTTTAGTTTTAAGTCTAGGTTGCCAAACAAAAATTGTTGCGTAGAAATGTGACCATGCTTTTTGCTCAAACTGTACAGTACCTTTGTAGCAGTGAACGGACTTACGAAGGAGAAATAAAAAAGTCGAAAGCCTTTGCTTGATTAAAAATTCTTACCAAAGTTGCTTTGTTGGGAAATCTTAATTTGCATATATTGTAAAAATTTATCTGAGTCTGTAACTAAATTTGAAGACAACAGGCCAGCCCACACTTCAAAAACAAGAATCAACAGAAAATCAACCTCGCGAGAACTGCTTACTCAAAATTAAGTTAAAAAGTTTCTAGAATTATATTAGATGTTTTTATTAATAAAAATGCATTAATATAGAACATAATTTATGTTATAGTGCCACACTATTAAAGAATTTGCAACTTGGCGAAGTAATGTAGCAAGGGGTTTTCCAATAACGTGAGCTAGAAATTGATATGCTGGTTTTGTTTAATTCATGGATTTTTTTTTCAATTTAAAGTGTAAAATTTTAAGTTGCTCATAAAGGTCTTCTTGCTTATTGACACTCTTTTAATAACTAACTCCACTATTTTATTTCCTGCTTGAATGTATTCGGGGTGTGGTCTTGGACACAAAAATTCAAATCTTACTGGTTATCTTACGATTTCTGTATTTTAAATATAATTTTAGTAATTATGTTTAGAATAGGCAAAATTTGAATGCTGCTCATAAGTTTTAATACTGGCAATAAACCTTTAATACGAGGTGACAAAAAAATTAAACGATTAAATTGCTTTAGTTTTAAACCTTGTGGCTTTAGTGATTGTAAATTGCATATAGTGATTGCTGAAAAAGTGTAGATTACAAACAAAGTGGTAGAACTGTCATAATTTTCAAGTTAAAACAAATTCTTCAAAAAAAATTGTCTAATTAAAACAATAGCACTGATTCCTTCACGTTTTTAATAAAAAAAATTTTTGCCAAATATTCCGTGACAGTAGTCAGCTCTGAATCATTTGAAATAATTCACGGTCATGTTGGAATAATCATTTGATGAACTGAACCTTAAACTACAATGTCTACTTTAGCATGTCCAGTGATAGACTATTCTTACTATTTTCAACTGTAATTGTCTGGCTGTATGTGTCGCTTTTATGGCTGTACTTCTCACTATCTCGCTCTCTGTGCGTAACGGTTGCATCAAAACTCCCATCCGACCGACTCTAACTCCTCGCCGAGCTCGAAAGATGGGCATTCAATATACACAAGCAATAATTTTCATGAAAAATTAAATATAAATTGGGGGACACTCATATGCTTCTCTATCTGACTCACGTGACCTCTGACCTTTTCAACAGATGACCCCCGAATAAAAAAACACGGGTTTACGAGTTTTTGCTAGTTATAAATAAAGCACTAGCTCAAAACAGCAATTGGAAAGCTCAACGTGCTAAACATTATTTTGTGAAATTTTGCCTGTTAGGCAACCCCCAACAATAACAAACACAACTGAAGATCTTCTTCAGGGTTAGAATCAATATTAGCATTTGCTTATGTTTAAATAATAGAGTAATTATAAAATTACAATAAAAAAAATCAAACCAAATTCAATTTAGCCTTCACAACAACAAAAATATTAAAATTATTATCAAAATATGCGTGTAATGAATACAAGTCTCCCAGCAAGTAATATGAAATAAAATAAAAAATTTTTGTGAAAATAAGAAAAATAGTAAATTCGAAATCAAAGTTACAGCATGAGAGGAGAACTTGCTGCAAACTTTGTCAATGTTAACTTATTCTTAACCTAACGTTTAATGTTAACCTAACTTATTCTTTATATTTGTTAGGAAAATAACAAAGTAGGTTTAGTTATTAGTATCTAATTTATTACTAAACCTTTCCTAACTAATTTGGAATACTGTTGCAAGTCAGTATTAAGCAAACTTTTTGAGACTTAAGACACAGATCAGAGTTTACTATCACTCAAAGAAGTACAATTTGTTTTTTTTTTGGCAAGTTTTGTTTACTGTCGATAAAACTTTCAATATAGTGCTAAAAACCAAAAATGGGGCTTTCAAAGCCAGCAATATTCAAAAAGAATGTTACGCTTTGTTTTGAGCAGTTGAAGTTTGTTTGAAAATTGTATCCTAAATTGTAGAAATTATAAGTACCTAAATATTTAGGTGTAACAGTATTCGTAAATTGCAATTTCTAAACATTTATTTAGATTTATCGGATTTCCTAGGAAACTTCAATTCAATAAACCTAAAACAATTTAGCTTAAATAGAGTAGTTCTGTATTCTGAGATACAGTAGTTAAAAAACACAAACAATGAACCCCGCGAGTGGTTGCATGTTAAAGATCTAACCAGAGGAAAATAAGGAAGTCAAAACCCGATTGTTTATTAAAAATCATTATCAAAGTTACATGTTTTGAAAAAAAAACATAATTTGCACGCATTGTCAAAATCTATGTAAATCTGTAAACCAAATTTGAAGACAATCAGCCTACCCCTTAAAAAGTAAAAATCAGCCGGAGTTTAACTTCGAGGGAATTTTTTACTAAAATTAAGTTGAAACATTTCCTACAAATGTTTTACATGTTGTTGTTACTAATAATGTATTAAATTGAACCTAATTTAGACTATAGTGCAACTTAAACACCTTCAAACACTTTGCAACTTTGCGAAGTAAATTTAGTAAAGTATACGTACACAAATTATTGTATCGGCATAGAGGTAAAGAAATAACATGAGCTAGAAGTCGTTATACTGGTTTTAATTATTTATTAGATCATACTTTTTTTGAATTTATGTTGTAAAATTTTAAGTTGCTGAGAAATGTCTTCTTGCATACTGGTTATTCTTTTAATGGCTAAATTTACTATTTAGTGGCCTTCTTGAATGTAGTTGGAGGGTGGTTCAGACAAAAATCAAATCTAACTAGTTCGGGTAAAATTTGTGTATGTTAATTATAATCTTACTAAAAGCGTTAAGACTAGGCAAAATTTTAATTTTACTTGTAAAATTATTTGCTTATTTGTTTCAACTGATAATTAATCATTAGAGCGAGCATGCTAAGTATTGGGTGCTTTAGTTTGTAAAACAAACTTTTCACACTTTTTCTAGCAATATTTCAAATTTCTAACATAGTTAGTTTAACAATAACAATAGTTATAACACAATTTCAAGAAAGTACATCGAAGTTTGCAAAGTAAACAAATTAGGACAGGTGTTCTGCGTTCTTTTTATTTTGCTCAATTGAAGTTCAGGATGAGCAAAACTACAGAATACTTTGCCAAATATATAAATATCCCGCAAAACTTGTTTATTATAATAAGGTTTTTATGAGTTTAGGCAAGGAAACCATTGTTGGAGAAATTATTGAGCAAAAATCTGTTATCGCTTGTATAAATAGCAAAATATAAATCTGTTGAGCAGATCAGTTTCTGACAATGAATTGGTGTTGATTATAAATGAATACCCCAGATCCTTAGTACTCTTCTTTTTCTTCTTCTTTTTTTTAAATATTGTATCAGCATATTTCATGGTGGTGATCAACAACGGAAATAAATAGGACGGAAAAGTACATTATAGAGGGGTTATACTACATAAATTTTTAAAAATTCTAAAATGTACGTGATTTTAATAAATAGTTGTGGAATTTCGTGAAATTGCATTGCTTGTTTTTGATAGTTAAGAAGCATAGTTAGTTATTGAAGAGTTAACTACCAATTAGCAACAAAATAATCACAAATCAGCATAAAACTTGAAAAACACTTATAAGACCCTCAAATCTTCCGCATCAAGGTTTTGTTTTATAACAAATTTTTTACTTTTGTAGTAAATCGAGTTGTGTATTCTATGTTATGACGAATGACAAGTTTTAAACATCAGATGTACAATAATACCGCCCTTACACGTTGCAATTTTTCGACAGTTAAAGAGGAATTTTTCGGGAAAGCTTCCTAGTTGCCGTGTAAACGCACGAGCAATTGTACTCAGAAGAGGGTTGCAGGCAGGAAAGTTTCTAGTGGTTTTAATTGGGTCGCCTAGGCATTTAATGCAAAAAAAATTGCAGAGTTGTCTCGAAGTTGCTCGAATTTCATTGGTAAAATCTTTTTCCGCCAATTTTTGCACCTCACTCCAAACTCCCCCACAAAACATACAATCTTTTTTGTTTTCAAACATCATGCTTGTTTCCATGGAAATACTCCCATATGCTTTAAATCAAATATGCCGCAACATTTTTGCCCCTTACATGCGCAGAGAAAACTGTTGCTTGCAACTCATGCGCCGTGACAAATTTTTTTTAGAGAAACATTGTTTGATGCCGGTTAAAACTTGCCCCGTGTAACTGGGGTGTAAAGCAATAAAGTTTTGAAAGATTTTGCAACATGAAGAATCATTTGTTCTGGGCATTGTTATGTTGCGAAGAATTTAATAAATACATCCAATGAAATCCAGAATTTTTTTATTTTGCAACCTCGTACTTGCCACTACGGTTACCAGTGCATTTAGGTTTTTGACATAAACTCTAAAAGTGAAAATTTTCGCTAAATTTATTTTTCAAAATTCCCACTGTATTTCTGATCTAATCAAATTCAGTTGAGAAGATCCCAGCAGGTTCCTAATCTCCTCCGACTAATTGGACTTCTATAAGATTAATTGACTTGGATTAATTCCTTTTCAAGAGCAGTCAGTTGGAAGGGAGGGTTTCAGATAGCAGATCAACTCTATTGTTCAGAACAGAAATCTAAAACAGAAGTTGAATATGGTGAAAACGGAGTTTCTGACACTGGAGATAGCCCCCTGTCATCAATCATTCAGAATTCAGAGGAGCACTTAATCCCTTCTTCCAAAATGGAGCCCTTTTAAATCTACTTCACAAAGGTGAAGGCTCCTCTGTTATTAACACTGGAAAGGGCATCCGTGCAAATGAGCTATATGCCTTACACAAGCATTTCTTAACATGCCGTTTAAATTTACTCGAACTAATGGGATAATCAAAACCAACTAAAATAAATCTTATTAAATGAATATGAAAATTCTAACTGGGCTTCGTGTAAATTTTTGGTGATTTTTACATAAATTTTTTGTAGTATATTAATTGTAAGTTAACAATAAGTATTTCAAAACAACATAAACACGTTTACATTTGTTTATATATTGTGTTATTATATTTTGTTTTATTTTGTTTTTAAAATTGAAAATAGAAAAATGTTTAGCATACTTCATATACAAAAATAGCTCAAAAAGGTTGAGTTTTGTGTCTTCCAAGACGAGAAAAAAACTGATGTGGAATTATTTGAGTCACTTTTGAATGAATGAGTTGAATTTATTTATGGCGTTTTGTGCGTGAGGGTGATAGTCACATGTCTAAGAAGATAAAAAGCAGAGCGGAACAGATTTGATAATGCATTTTGAGCTCTTTCGTGACTTTTCAACTGTTTCTAGTATGAAAAATAAGCACAAAAATGTTCATAATGTAGGTTTTACGAGTACATCCGGTTGAGCGCTTTTGAGCAAAACTTCCAAAAACAAAAAAAAAGGAAACAGTGAGAAAAAAAGTTAAAGGAGCTGTAACTATACATTGAAAAAGTTGTTAAAACGGTTTCGGGTTCTTCTGATTTTTGGCAAATATCAATGGATCGATATTTGGAAGTTGCATACTATCCTTTTTGTTAGATTCCATTGTAGTCAGTTCTCCTTCAACTTCATTTCGACTACAACGTAAGTTCAAATTCAAAGGAAAATTTAGGAAAGTTTTTTTTTTAGAATAAACGAGACTGTCTCATAATTGTTTAAATACGTCCCTCATCCCGCCACTCAGCAGAGTCGCCTATTAAAAGGAAAACATTATTGCAACGGAGTCTCAACTTTGTGAATTGTGAAAAAATACTAAAACCAGATTCACGGCCCTGCAGCACAACACTAACGAATGTTTCATTTCTCTTTCTGAGTCTCTGGTGAAAGCTGAAATGAAAGTTTTTTTTTGGTGAAAGCGCGTTTTCTGAAAACTCCCAATGAGTTTTTGATGCTTTGAGCAAACAAGAGACAAAGTAATTTTGAAAGGGCTCGTTTCTGGAATTATAACTAGAAATTCCATCTGCAATGTTTACCAACGGTTGTGTCTGCATAAAATAAAGTTTAAAAAATTAAATTAGCAAAATTAAATCAGTACAACAGAGTTTCGGCAAATAATAATGTTGCATTCGAAATTAATGAGCAAACGTTCTTATTATAGTAGGCATATTTTGGTTGAATGCAGGTAAACCCCATTTTATTTCCTCTACTGATGTTCTCTACATTTAAATTTGCAAAATTTAATTTCTGTCAACTTTAACTAATGGAATATTACAAACATTATGCCATTATATGATCACATGGGGGATTTGCGTGCACTGTATAGTGGTCCGATAGCACATGTATAGAAATACAATTATGAGCATTATGTACGTAATATCATATACAATGTACGCATTACGTGCAATGAATAATTGTGCGCGTATCGGCCAATACAAGTAAAACTTCCACACCGTAATCGCGTAAATGTTATTGCTCATTTCACATCCGATTTACTCATGTTGCGTGTTCACCTAGAACTAAAAAAAACATCTAATCATGCATGACGTATCGCAGTCCGTTATCAATTACATTAAAAATTTGGTGTTCTACTTGAACCATGTACGTTATATGCAAACTCACAAACTGAATTCCACGTAGATGCCCAGAGAACTGCTAAATTTTACTGCATAGAATTTTACATTAAAAGATTGCAAAGTAGGTTTAGGTTGAACATCACAGTTCTACTCTCTATTTAATGTTACACAATATAAAATTTAACTCTTTATCACCATATATTAAACCACAATAAAAGTACTAACAAACTTGAAATAAATCATACAAAAAAATTGAAATCAAATTATCAAAATAATTTGTGGCACAGAATTTTCAGCTTTTTTCAAAACTTGAGACAATTTTTTTTGTAAATTTGTTTGTTAACAGAAATTATATTTTTCAGTTAATATGTGTTATTACTGCTAAAATAATCAGCGTAACTTTGAAACATTGTTACACTGAATGACACAGACATTCCTTTGCTTCGAAATAAATTCTCCTTGCTTAGGACCTCAGCAAAATTGAACTCAATTTTCAACTCAAGAGTCAGTTTGAAAAGAGGTTTTGAATGAAACAGACCTTCCAAAACTTTCTCTCAGCCCCAAATGCCTCTTACATTCAGTCACGTTTTATCTTACCAAGAAACTCCCATCCAATAGAATTCAGGGTCAAAGGTCACGCAAGGTCATTATCGTAAACTATGTCTTGTTCTGTTAGTGCCATTGGTTTCTTCTGGGGTACAATATCCATTCTAAGTTCACTCTTAACATCTATTGGATATTTCACACCATATTGGATTGAGGTAAATTTTACAATTACAAATTGTTATGTAAGCCTTGCTTGAAATTTGTTTTACAATGAGTTTTATTTGCTCAATACAACTGCAACAATACTTGAATAGAACAACAACAAAATCATTCTATTTCGCATACAACATACTAAAAATAACTGAAAAAAGTGTTCTTATTTCAAATTGTTTGTTGTTGTTTTTTATGTGGAGAATTTTGCCTCCGGAGAAGTAGCCCTGCTTCTTTTCTTTGTAGCATGGCTCATTTGATATTAGAAATGTATTAGGAAATGGGCAGATGCTATTGCGTGCAGGCAGGTCCTTGAGAGAATTTTGTAAAAGTTGGTGAACCAAAAAAGCCTTGAAAATTTGGGCTTCCCTTTGATCTTGATCTAGGTTCAATTTCTTAAGGGCCACAAAGGACTCTCCCATCGTACAAGGGCCCTTTTTGAAAAATCCACTTTTTGGTTAGGTTTAGGTTACCACAGAATACAGTGTGTTTCAAGTTTGTGAAACACCCTGTAAAAGACCAACTCTACAACTTTATTGTTTGTGAAAGGAATGAAATGGAATTAAGAAGTTTGGGGAGCGCCTTAACGAAACAGTAACAGATTTGTAATTCGTGAAAATTAAATGCGGCCACACAGAGCTCTTTAGTACTTATTTTCGGTGAACAAATTAAACTTTGTGGGAAACTTTAATTTAACGGCCAGGAATTTAATCAGAAAACTAAGGAGGAAGTCTTAGGAACAAAACTTCTAGGAGAAGTACGACTCGAGTATTTAGCACGTTTGGAAGAGCATGAATAATGATGACATAAAGTTTTGAAGTGGAGATAAATATAAGGTTTATGGGACCTCGAAAATTGCTTTTTAGTACAAGCTAACTGCTTCCTCCTAGGCCTAAATGATCTTTAAAACCACTTTAGTTCACTTACGGCTGACTTACGGCTCGGCTATTGCTTCCAGTAGTGTGTAAAAACACTTCACGGTAGTCTAGAAGACAGGCATATAAACAGCACAAATTAAAATTGTTGTGACTAATTTTTACTTTTAAACTAAAAGAAGAAGTGTTTGTCAAACGCCCACCCTACATGCAACGCATTTTTTTTTGAAATATTTAGAACTTTACTATTACTTAATTCACAACGTTATAAATTGTTCTGTTACAAAACCCTATCATTTGAAGTTGTGGAATTACAACTCGAACATAGTGTATCGAAATGAACGTTCATGTGACCATTTTATTTTGAAACATCAATTTTCTATAAGCCTAATAAACCAATCCCACAGGAATAGAACCCTTCAAATTACTATGAAATTTTCTTGACAAAATGTAACACTAATTTATATAGTATATTGGTGACCCTGTATAATTCACTTACATCATTTGCGGTTGATATCCAAAACTAACCAGACATACTCTTCCTTAAATGGGAAAAATCATTGTTTAAAACAAATTTTTGCCCAATTCTAGCGCTGAAGTTTAGGTGACTTTTTGTATGACCATTTAGGCCAGGGAAGTACGGTTACAAAAATACCGCTGCTATAAGTTTGACGATACGTTTTGATTACATAAAATTTACTTTGACCAAGTAACTACTAAACAAAACAATTTCGAAGCGTAGTATGCATTTGAAGTGAAAAAAATTGTCTTCAATTACTTTTTCTTTCAATTACTTACTATATGTACAATATATAAAGTTAATGAAAGGAAGGACTGTACGTTTTATTTATTTTTTTTTCGATTAAACAGAGTTTTATAATTTATTTTAAGTTATTCCTTTTCTAAAGCGCTTAATTAAATTTTCCAATTTGTTACAGGGACAACTACTCGGGGGTCAGAAGACGTCATTTGGGAGCTTCCATCGTTGTGGCTTTGCCCGAGTGACAGAGAGCGGTATTTTTGAAATAGAGTCTGCTTGCGGGAGGTACAGAGACTTTAAAAGCATTCCCAGTGGGTGGTGGCAGATTAGCACTGTTCTCGCCGGTACGGGGGCCACCATATCACTCCTCGTGGCTGTCACTCTCCTCATTTCCCTCTGTACTTCTGATCTAATCAACTCCACTTCAGCTAAGCTCATTGGATGGATCCAGCTCACTGCAGGTTGGACAAGAGGAATTTAATCAGCCTTCACTAATTAAACTTCCATAAGATTAATTGACTCGGATTAATCTCTTGCCGAGGGTTAGTGAGCTGGAATGAAGCGATTTAGAGCGGTTGTAGCTTCCATTGTTTTAGAACATTGTTTAGAACATTGTTTAGAAGAGAAATCTGGAAGGAAAAGATGTTGAAAAGGGAAGTTTCTGACACTCTAGCGATAGCAGCCCTGTCATCCATCATTCAGAGGAGCACTTAATCCTTTTTTCTTTCTAAAAAGGAGCCCTTTTGAAAAGCACTTCAGAGAAGTCAAAGCCCCTCTATTATTAAACAGGAAACAGGCCCGAGTGCAAAGGAATGTAATATTTGGAAGAAGAGAGTAACACGGGAAATCATAAATTATTCAAAACCTGCCGCAAACTACTCTAACACTAAAAAATAAAATAAAATTTCGAAAATATTACATTTTTAAAATATATAAAAAAAAATATCACAATCTTTTTTCTGGTTAAGAAAATTATGCTTAAGAACGCGAATTTGATATTAGAATATACAATTTTATCAAAAATAGAATTTTAGAAAGTTTATTAAATGACCGCTGTCCTTGGAGAGGCAGGTTTGGCTATTATGCGTTGCTCCCGTAAACAAATTTTACAATTTTTTGGACCAGAAGTCCAAATGAAAATTGTAGTCAAAATTCAAATAGGTTAAACTTTTTTTTGTAGATATTTTCTCTTCCAGCTTAGTCATGACTTCCGGGAGTGAAAAATCGTAGATGCGTGACTCTTCAACTTTTAAAGTAAACAATTCTAAACCAAATTTAAGTAAAGTTTGTAATGGTCCGTTTTATCGTAACATCCGGTTAGGCTTCTCCAAAGTTTTGAAACTAGACAAATTTTGCCAATAGGAACAAAACGCATTGTAATCTAAACGGAAGTACGCTGCCGTCAGATTTTCCTCGTAAACTGCAAGTGTGAAATTGGATCGATTTTGAGAAGCAGTAAAAGTTTCCCTAGAGACTTCACGGTGTCAATTTCTATTCAATATTTCATTTGCCTTCAAAAAAGCAAAAGGAAAGTGGAAGGCAATAACTTTGCAATAAAAGAGAAAGTCTCTGGTGAGAGGCTTATGGTTTAAAACTTTCACTCATGCTGCCACTCTATCGCTACGCCAGACATGCGACCCCTTATTGAATTGGAAATGTGTTGAAAATGAGGTTCTGGTTTATAGACTACAAACAAACGAGCGGTGCGAGAGTTACGGCACTGAAGTACTTTTTTTTCTAAGCTGGCATCATATTTGTGCTAGTCGATGAACGTCCCAGAGGAATAAACGGCGTGCTGGGTTTTGGTGGAAGAAAAAATAAGTATCCTATGAGTACCCTGCAAGTACGCTATGAGTATACTCAATGAGTATTCCATATTTTTAGCAAACAATAGGAATTTGAGTAGGGCCTTAAGCCCAAATTTCAGAATTAGAGTCACTTTTAAAAATTACGTTTTGCTAGTATTTATACAACGGTATGTTTGCAGGGCTCCTAAGCATAAAATAATAATAAAGGCATATCGTAAAGGGAAAGTCGTCCAATTAAGATAAAAACAAATGCTCTTCAGTGTAAAGTGAAAGTAAAGCTAAGCATTACTTTGAAGTTGCCAAAGCAGTACTTAAAAAGTAAATTTGCTTATTTCCACCTTTTTGAAAGTCAAGAAGGTTGTAAAATTTTTTTTTAATAAAAACAAATTTTAATATAAAAAAAATCCACGATTTTTCTTAATTGAATTAATGTATGAAATAAAAAGTAATGAGCTACAGATGCAGTGTCGCTCTGGAGAAACATGCGCAAGTTTTTCTTTTAGTTGCAGTTCTTATAATTGCTATTGTTATTGTTATACTTTCGAAATCAACGTAGTCACAAAATAAGTTTTACTAAAAATTTGATATCAATTTTAATTTCGGTGAGATTTCAATTTCGATTTATTTCTTGGGCTTGCATGACTAGTCATCGCACAAGTATAATGATTTTTTCTGCAAGAAAGTGCTGTTGCAAGTACTCTTTTGCTACACATTTTAAAAATCATTTAGAAATTAACTCAAACAAATAGAATACAAACAAATTTGTAGAATCAAAATAATTAATACTGTACTTCATGAAAGTGGCCGAAAATATAAAATATTGACATTTTTTTTTTGTAAAAAAAAAATAATTAAAAACTCTTTTCCAAGTAAACTCGTTCATTAATAAATTACAATGTCCTGTTGTAGTACGGGCGGGTTTGGCAAGTGCAACATTATGCAACCTACTCGACGATACCAACAGCTCTAAGTAATGATTTGGTTTCAGGTATCTTCGTCCTAAGTGGTTTACTCCTGTATCCGCTTGGCTGGGGAAGTCGTGAGGTAATGGAAGCCTGTTCCGAGAGTTCAGGGCCGTATCTACTAGGTAAGATTCTCCTTGTGAATCTCAGTGATGCCATAAATTTCCTGATCCATTTCCTTGTGCAACCGCAAGCAAAAAATAAATGTGCGGTGAAATGTCTTTTCCGGCTGCTGCTGCTAGTGAAAGCTGACTTTCTCCACAAAATTTCTCATTAGAAAGCGTCACTTCCTTTAGTTGCAAGTCAAGTCCATTCTACTCCCACTAATGAAATTTACTTGTTTGTTGCAGGGACGTGCAAGATTTCGTGGTCGTTCTACCTGCTTGGAGGCGGAAATTTTCTTCTCTTCAGTGCCTTCGCATTCAGTTTTAATGCCTGCAAAAGCAAAAAAGGCACCTACCGAATCTGAGTCTGGGAGAATGCTTCCTATTTTAGTAGAACTTACGTCTAATGCTTTACATTCCGGAATTGTCATATTTTTATACATATTACTTACTACTCCTAATAATAACAATAGTTTTCCTTTCTGAAAGTCATGGTTTTACGACCACTACATCCGTTTGTTATAATTCTACAATGTGAATTTTGTGTTCAATATTTCCTTTGTTTTTATACTACGGCTCAATAAATCTTATCGTATGAGACTATAAGTAAAACACAAATGTTTTCTATATATCTAATAATAATAAATATTATGAGTCGTATTATAAATTTTTCAAAATCTGATTTATTCAGATAAGTATTTTATTTAAAATTATTTCGAAAAAAGCGATTTGTTTGGTTGTTGTAGGCACTGTACTGTAGAATACATCATTACACCACTGCTGGGCCAAAACATGCATGTGACACTAGTTCTCAAAGGATGTTTTTTTGGGTCTTTGAAATTTTGTTGTTTTCCAATATAATCCTTTTAGTACATTGTTTAGAACATTGTTTTGAACAGAAAATTTTGAAAACAAGGTTTTTGACACTCAACAACCCCTGTCATCCATCATTCACTAACGCAAGTGATTTCTTCTAAAAAATGATGTGAAGTCTATTCGAAACACTCCAGGAGAAAGAATGATTACATATCAAAGGATGTAGGGCAGAATCAACCAGCTGAAAGAGTTGAATTGTAGTTACAAGACTACATCACGAAAATGTAATTCCAGGTTGTGTGTCGTTGTAAAAAAAAATTGCAAGATGATGCGATATTGTTATAAGCAGAATTAAAAGAAGTTAAAAAAACACAAGCAACGGTATTTGAACTTACTTTATTTTATTTTATTACAAATAATCAAATGGTTCAAAGCTTAAAAAATACGGCTAGTACGTACATTGTACAATATTAGATAAAATTCAAATTCATAAACGTGGATTAGCGGTGTTCAGCGGTCGAGGCTTTTTTTTAAGAATAGACCTCATGGCAGAGGGAGCAGCAGAATGTATTAAGAATGGCCTTACAAAAACAGGAAGAGTGTACTTGAAGTCCCTTTTTATCTCTCCATGACTCGAGTTTTTCAAAGTAAACAATTTAGCCTCAAACGGAGTTTTTAAAGGCGGTTTTACGTGAACATCCGGTTCCGCTCTCTATAATTTCAATCCTTTACAAAGAAATTTTTTATAGACAACCGGCATTGTAATATTAAGTCAAACCAAGGAACCGTCTGCATCTACTTGCGTAAAATGGGATCGATTTTGAGAAGCAGTAGAAGTTTCCCGAGAAACTCCCACGGTGTCAATTCTTCTTCAATATTTCATTTGTCTTCAAAAGGCCCGAAGCCAAAAAAATGGCATTAACTTTGCGATAAAAAAGAAAGTCTCTGGTATGAAGCTTTTGTGTTAAAAAGTTTCACATATGCTGCTACCTCAAAACGGAAGCCAATATTGCTTTTGAAATGTGTTGAAATGTGAGCCCTAACGTATTTGTTATATTGCTTTAAGTAAAGTTATCGCAAAGTCAGAAGCATCTGAGATACGGCCCTTAATTCCGCTATTGTAAAAATAATATCATCTTTACGAGTATTAAAATACAAGTTTCGTGGTGCTATGGGGATAAAAGAAAATGTTTGAAAGAAATTAGAATCCACGATTCTCAAGATTTTGAGTAAATGTTGCTTTCCTTTATTTTAAATTGAAGGATGGTATTTTCGCATTGTTGAAAATTATAACGTCAATCTAAACATAAAATTTAAAAACTCTTTTTGTAGAGTTGCCAAATTTCTTCGATTTCTAGACGTTGGGAGCAGCAAAATGGGTTTTAAAGTGCCATGGTCCCTGCATTCAAATGTTATGAAAAATTTCAGCTCATTAAATATTCCTAATGTTTAAAAAACTTGCCAGTTTAAAACATTTAGAAATGTAAATATTCATTGAAATCCAAGATATAATTTTTATTTAAGGTCGGGTATTAGAAATTTTCTTTGAAGTACCTCGGTACAATCCAAATAACAAGAAAATTAAGCATTAAGGGTTACGCTTCTAAAACTCTCACTATTGGTATCTAATCGTGTACAAGCGTTATTCTTTCAATATCATTTTTTGTAGTTTATACTTTTATTGAGATATTTTTTATTAAGTATGAATCATTGAAAACTCATAGGCGACTACTCGCCCAAAATGTAACGGACTTTTCGAAAAGTTCAGGGCCGAATCCACCAGAACTAGGAAGTGATTCCTTTTCACTTCCTTTCTCAATGATACCATAAATTTCCTGATTCATTTCCACGCGGAACCACAAGCAGAAAATAAATGTGCGGTGAAATGTCTTTTCCGGCTCTTGGCAGTGAAAGCTAACTTACTTTCTCTAGGAAATTTCTCATTAGAAACCGCCACTTCCGTTAGTTCCAAGTCAAATCCATTCTATTCTCACTAATGAAATTTTCTTATTTTTCGCAAGGAAGAGAACCATTTGTGTGACTAAAACCTTTGAAAATACAAATTTTGTAGTAAAAATAACTAATTTAGGTCTTCAAAATTTTATTAAGAAGGAAACATCATTGAATAGCCAAACACGTTGGTTCTATGGCAGAAGGCGCTAAAAGATGGGTAAAGAACTTCCCATAACACCCCGTAGGGTTACATGTACCCTTAATTCCCGTAGCGTCCCCATCCCTTTTTAAAGGCCCACCAACCCCTTTTCGGGCTCAAGTGAACCACTAGAAGGGGAGGAGCTAACTCGCGCCACGCCAGGGAACCTCGCACCGTGTCCACGCATCCCCCTCTGCACACGGAAGCACGCCAAAAAGGCTAAAAAATAAGGCCCGCATGAACAAGGGCCAAATAATAAGGGCCAAAAATAATTTATCCAATTGATCATTCGAAGATTTTGGGACAGAGGTGTTCCAGAATTCAACGAAGGAGGACCTGCGTCACTCCCTCGTCACTACCATCATTTTCTGTACCGTTTCTCCGTCTAATTTGTGCCTAATCAAAGTAGCGTCCGTAAGGCCCTTTCAATTCATCGTTAACCTCTTGACCTTTCACTTTGGGATTTGGACTCGGATTAGGCACTTGGCTTGTGCATATGCATATATTTGCATGTACCCCCAGGCCTCCTAGTCCCCTTCCACTTGTGTTCCTTTCCCTACTTAGGTGCCCCTTTCCCCCTTTACCCCGAGAGTCCCTTGCCCCTTCCTCAACCCCTAGAGATCCTGTTACCTCTCCACTCTTAGCATTTTTCCATATAGAAAACATGCAAAATTTGCTTTATAGATTCAATCTAATCAATGCCACTACAATAAACCCTATTAACAGGGCTCAGAAACCTAATCAGCCGACACAATAAGTGTCGGCACTTTTGCAAGATAATTTGACAGTTTATTCAGTTTAGAACGGAAATCCGAAAAAAAACACACTGAAAACAAGCCGCCAAGTTTAATTTTTAAAATAAAAAACTTAGAGAAGTGGAGGAATTTTTCAAACAGTTTGTGACGCTCCACGGTGGGCCCGAATTGACCCAGTTTTGGCCAAAAGCCATCAAATTAAATTATATATTTTTTATGAAACGTTAATTAAAAATGATTTTAGAGTATTTGGTAACTTCGATTTCAAAATTTGACCCAAATTAAACAATACACAAAGAAGTGACTGGGCTCCTAACTAGCAACCTAACTGCATATAATTAGTATGGGTTTTACATGATAGAGTCTAAGTAACCCATGCTGTCCCGTGCAGTTGAAATACAAATTGTACGTCATAAAACAAGTTAATATAATGTGTTTTTAACAATTTCCAGCTGCCCCAATTTGCCCCAATTTGAGAAAGTATGACTTGCGTTTGAGATGGAAATGCTGTTGCTGTGAGAAAGAGTATGGAATTATCCAAATTCTCTGTTTGGAAATGAGTAATTATTTTACCATGCATGCTGATAATCCCTCAAAAAATGAGTGGAATCGTGCTAGTGTAATACTTATGAAAAAAAAATACTTAGAAATTGAAATTTTGTTGAAATATCCAGTCATATTTAATTTTATTGTCTGAACAATATCAATTTTGCTGCACAATTTTTTGGTTTGCTCATACATGCGGCTTTATATGTTCATTTTAAAATTCCTGCTGAGTATGCGTAAACAGGAATTACTTTGTTCTGTTGTTTAAATTGTATTTGATAATTGATTACCATACCACACCTCTTTTTGTTTCGTAATATTTCGAAATATAAGAGTAAAAAAAAGTACACCCGATGTATTTGAAGTTAGTCCCAGGATATAAATACCGCGCCTCCAGTATCACCTACACAATCAATTAATCAACAATTTGTTTAATTTCAAAATGTTTTATCATGTTTGGAAGAATTTTATTTAATGTTTCGAATTTTCCTTCATATTTGTAACATTTTTGTAACGTCATTGTGGGATTTAAATTTGACTGTGGAGGTGTTGCTTGGCGGGTAATATTGAATTGTTCCTAGTTGAAAACTACAGTAAAAAGAAAAAGGTCAAAACAAATTATAAGATGTTAATTAAAAACAGTAGGATTCGAACCCGCGACCATGCTTATTGTATTTTGTATAGATGCATAAGATTTGTAGTTGCATGCGATTGTAAGCTCGGAAACTGTAATAATTTGCCCCAGCATACTGCGTTCTCTAGAAAATGTCAAATGAAATAGATTTGGCCAAAACTGGGTTCATTTGGGCCCACCGTGCGCTCTGGCGATAGCGTCCTGTCCTCCATCATTTAGACACACACTTAATTTCTTTCTACACAAAAGTTTCTTTCAAAGAAGCACAAATACTAAGTCTTTGCAATGCTAAGCAGTCGCAAAACCTTGCTATTAAAATAAAAACGTTAAACAAAATCATTTTATATGCTAAAAAAAACGTTGTACGAATGTACTTTTTTTTAATATTAAATTGAGTGTGAAGCATAGGTGGAACAATAGAATGTACACCAAAATCGTTAAAAATGATATTTTTCACAATTTCATAGAATTGAGGAGCCTCAAAACCATTTACTGCAATACTGCGAGTTAACTACGCCGTATTACGCCGAAAAAACCCCCGAGCACCGGATATTTTTTGTCTCAAGAAAAGAATTCTTGTGTAAACTGTATGCCCAGTTGTGGAACCGGGACGCTGAAGGGGTGGAGGTGAGGCTTTCTTGAACCGTTTCGAACAGTCAGCAAAGTCCACTTATGAAACATCGTGATTACTATAACGAAGTGAAATGTGCGTGTAAAAAGTTAAAAAAAAAAGTCCTTTAATGACCTTAAAAATTGCCGGAGAACACAATTTAGGTTCCCATATGCACCAGCATACAAAATAACGCTTCTAAACGCAAAATAGTTTTTGATTTCAAAAAATTAATAAAAAATTGTTGTTTGTGTAAACGCATTGTAATAATATCTCATAATCGCAACCTTCTTCGTTGTAGCAAGTGTGAAATTGAGTTCGAAAAGGAGTTACCCTAGGGACTCCACGGTGTCAATTCTTCTTCAATATTTCATTTGTCTACAAAAAAAAAGGAAAATGAAATGGAAAGCAATAACTTTGCTATAAACGAGAAAGTCTCTGGTGAGGAGCTTATGGTTTAGAACTTTCACTTACGATGCCACTTTACTGTTAGTGCAGAACGGAAGCCCTTATTGAATTGGAAATATGGTGAAATATGAGCTCTAGGGCTGAAAAAATATTGGAAGCGCACCATTATAGGAGTTCTGGTCCAAGACGCGGCTCTGTAAGAATGTAAGTAAAATGACCTAAAATGCAAAAGGGCCTTCCAACAAGACTTTCAAAAAAGTTCAAAATATCAACTGTAGTTTGATTTATATGTGTTACTTTATACAGCTATATGTTACAAATATAGTTTAGTTTTGAAAATTTAAATTGAAGTGCACTATAAGAAAAAAATAGGTTGTATGTATTAATGTATGTATCAATGTGATGTACACAACCATATGTTTATAATATAGGTACCATAATATTATATAAACGCTATTTTTCTAGCCGTACATTGATTTGTGTGCGTAACGAGATTGGATTTTATATGTAGCTTTCTAACAATTTTTTTAAGCATTTCAATTTATAGAGGAATACACGTGTGCATGAGATTTGCCCCCTCTCTTCTTCAGTATTACTCAAGGAGCCGAGGAAGAAGGACCACTAAACCGAATCCTTATTTTCTTGGTCATACAAAAACTCATCTGATCTTTACATAATATTAGAGATGGGCATCATCTATAATTTAAATCAATTTTAGGGGGAAAAATAAAAGGGCAAAAAAATGCTGCACCTCTTGTCCTAAAACGGGTTTGTTTCGATAGCACCAAATAAGTTTGATATTATACCAATACGTATATGATCTTAAAGAGTAGTTTTTGATAAAAAAAATTCCGCTACCTTCCCTTTTCTGGTACAAAACAGTATTTTTTCAATGGCAGCTATAACGATGGGTAATAAATACCTTCTGGAAATAAATTTAAAAATGTTGAAGCCCGGGACAATGTGTTTTTCTATTATGACCTCACGCTCCAAGAATTTTGAGTTATTTTACGGGCATAAGCTAGGTGAGGGTAGTTGAGAGGTAATGGAATCCGAATAAGATTCAGGGCTGTTTCTGCTGCGAGGATGTATTAATTCTCCTTTCGGAGCACAATGATGCCATAAATTTCCTGATCCACTTCCTCAAGCCACAAGAAGAAATAGATGAGAACTGAAATGTCTTTTCGAGGCTACTGCGGGTGAAAGCCAACTTTCTCCACGGAATACTTTATTAGATATCACAATTTCCTTTAGTTGCAAATCAAGTCCACTTCATTCCTGCTAATGAAATTTACTTGTTCTCTCTTTTTTTTGCTCTTGGTAATCAAGTAACAGCAATAGTTTGTTGCATTGCCATTAAAATTTGTAGAATGACATTTAATTTCAATACTAATAATGTACAAGGAAGAAATTCCAATATTTTGCGTCTTTCGCGATTAAATCAATAACAAAAATTGACAAAATTAAACCAAAATTACTTTTTTGTTCAAATTTATTTTACAATTGTTATTAAAAAGGTTGAAGTAATTTAAAGTTCTAATAAAAGCTGTTTTTATTCCGTTAAAAATAAAGCATAAGTTGGCTATAAAGCTTATATTTTGTTTGTTTTAAATGTTTTTTATTTAAAATTTTTAATGAAAACAGGCCTTTATCAACAGCACATTTTTGGCGATTTTCTTTGTTTTTCTTTTAATTACGCCTTTTGTATGCTAAAATGTAATCAATTAAAAGTGTTTGCTTACTTCTTAGAGCGACAAAAATTACTAAATTGCAATAAACATTAATTAAATGCATGATACGTTAGGAATTATGAAACGTTTAACAAATATTTAGCAGCATCTTCTTCTCATGAAATCGACGCAAGGCCATCCCTCTGCAATACAGCATTACAAATAAAAAACACTTTAAATTGAATAAACTAAAACTAAACCAATAGTTTAATTTTAACTGACTAATTTTAAACTTACTGTTGTTTCCGCAGCAGCGATTACACATGGAGTTAAGGCATCCAAAGCCTGATTTGCCTAGGTTGGTAATTCAAAATTCAAATACAAATCAAAACTTGTAATTGCAAAATTTAATTTTGCAAAATTTAGTCTTTGAAAATTTTAGAATTTTTGTTAATTTTAAATATTTCAAATACCACAGCCACCCTCGACTACCACGACGGTGTACGCATAGAGCGTAACAACGAACAGGATCGCAAAGAGAAGAATACTCGACTTCATTTTTGAGAAAATTGTTTTTTCAAAAACTATAATTTATAATTTTGAAAACTAAACACAAGTTTGAAATGAATCTTTCCTGGTTTGGTGCAAAGTAACTTGTATTTATACTCCAAATTGACGTTAATTTGGCAACAATTCCCTGAAAGAAATTCAAATTACAAATAAAAAAATACCTAGCTATTTCTACGAATCGAGTTAATTGATCAAACGGAAGAAAGTTTTAAATGTAAATTTGTAAATTCTTCTTTACGATTTTGGGAGTCATTTTTAGTCCAACTAAACTTGGTCATTATACATCTTTTTTGTTTACCTCTAGGCTATTTTCTAGGAATCTCAAAAATTTATAATGACCAAGTGCATGCAATGATGACGAAAGCAATTTCAGTTTGCTTTCTCACCACAATGAAATGAAATGCAAAATGACAAATAACAGATGTCATCCAAATTCGCGGAAGTAGGATTCTTCTTTTAATTTGACACTCTGCAAGCACACGCAAACATAAACAAATCTATTGCTAATCTGTTTCCGGCACTGCAAATCTAGAGTTTGGTAATTGGGCAATTGCAAGTCATTTATATTCCGTTGCTTGAGTCATATCAGCCCGCTTAATGACAGAGCCCTTAAGAAACCTTTCCTGAAATCATTTTTCTAATTTCAACAGTTGAGATGTTTCTAACTTTTAGCATAACTCTCGCAAAATTTCATATTTGTCGCTTTCATGACAACAGGCTAGATTTCGTCCTTTTATTTAATTTATGACAATTTCTTTTTTTCCTCTTAAAAATTAAAGGCAGGTATGTCAAGTACCCTCTCTGTAATGGGCCACTATGGCTAGTCATAGAAACAGGAACCGTTCCCATGGCAATAATGACGTAGCTTGTCAATCGTTTTACAAAAATTCACCTCGTTTTATTTCACGTTTTATTCACGCAAGTAGTTTTAGTAAAAAATTTTTTCGAAAAGTGTGGAATTTTTTTTAATTTTTTAAGAGTTCTTAAAGTCATTACAAAAGCAACTATTTCCACAACACTGCAACCCAGTAAAAAGAAAAATAAACAAATTTAATCTCAATTTCACTGCTGTAGATTTGGCGGCAATTTATCTATGCAGTGCAATTTTAGGTTTGAAATTATAGGTGAGCAAATCCATTTGTGCAATAGCTATCGAATGAAAGAAAAAGGAATCAGACAATTCGACTTAGCAATTATTATTACACGTATTTGCATATATTGTAAAGTTCCGAACAGTTATTGGCCGTAAATTAATTTAGCACATTTAATTTGTGTAATGCATTTATGAAAACTATTAACAAGTTTAACAACATTTAAATTAAAAAAGAGGCTTTTGGTTTTTGAAAAAAAAGCTTTTGAAAATTAGATTAAAGTTTTATCTAATTGTTTTTTGTTCGCAATGCGATATGTGAAAAATATAACCAAAATTTGATGTGAAATAAATTCTTAATGTACAATTTCAAATTTGTTTATTTTTTTAAGCAAACAAAAGTGACACAAAAATTAGATTTCACGAGTCACATATTCGACAGTGTTGTGTACTATGTAGACGCCCCTGAGATGCTAGCAGCACCTGTCCCGCATGAAATCCACACACGGCCATCCGTCTACAAATGCAGAACATAATTTAGTTTGTATTAATGTTTGTATAAATAATATTATTACGATTATGTACAAAATATATGTACATGTAAATGAAAAAAATTGCTTAATTATTCACAATTACTTACCTCGATTTCCACAGCACATGTTGCACATTCCATCAAAGCACATGAATCCAGAATTTCCTGTAATAAATAAAAACAAATAATCATTAAAGTATTAAAAACATCTGGTTCAGGAATCGTTTAAAAAAAATTTCATACCACAACCAGCCTCTATCTCTGCAATACTGCAGAAGAGGACCACAGCCAATAGAAAAAGTGCAGCAACAAAGCACCTCATTTTCAAATTATCAAATTTTTAACTCAATTTTCAGTTTGGAAATTTTTGGATTGGATTTGATTCTATTATACACATTCTCATCACGTTCTAATATTTATGTACTCCCAAATTTTAGTCTTTATTTGCAAGTCCAAGCTTACCTGTAATACCTGTTGTCGCAGATAAATTTCTGAGAAAACTTTACAAATACGGATTTATGACTAAACGTTTCCCCTAAGTATGGTTTTTGTAAACAAGATTTTAAATTGCTGTAATAAGATCATGACAGTACATTTCCTGAATTCTGACTCAACCGTCAGAATTTTGTTTGGTTTTCCAGGAAGGTTATTTTGGTACGGAGCTGCATAATTATCTGTCACCTTTGTCGTCAGAGCCAATCGAAAATCACACAAGAAATTTTGTACGCAGCGCTCAAGGGCAGCAGAGTGGGTGATGACGAGTAGCATTTACTTCACTTTTTAATTTCACTTCACATGGTTTTGCAGTATGGAAATTATGCATCATAGTAGCAAAAACCCGGAAATCCGATTTTTCTGTTTTAGTGGTCGAGAAAGGGCAAACTCCCGTGACACGGGGGGATTTTTAAATTCTTTAATTTTACTGTAATACAGGAGCTAAATTTGGTTTTGAAGTGTAATCGTGGTTTTGAATGCAAATGTGGTTGCAGTTTTAAATTAAAATTGCAATTTTATTTATTTATATAAATTGAAGAGTCTGCGAGGGACGTAGCTCATGAGACCCGAGCTTAAGAACTAGAAATACGCCTAAATTGTCTGGATCTCGACTATTATAAAGTTAAAAGTTAAGTTAAGTAATAACATTAAAAATATTCTAGTTTTGCCTTTGATGTTTGTATTTATCTGAATTACTAATTAATTTAGAAATTAAGGATATAGGTTAATTATAATTAAGAAATATATAGTATGTAAATGATATATTTTAATTGCAATTGCAATTGCAAAACACGAATGCACGGACGCTCAGAAAAAAAAAACAATTACTATGTAGAATGAAATGCAACATCGTTTAAATTTATGCAAATGCTTTATTCTGTATATGCAATTTATAATCGTTTAAGTACAGCAAACCCAAGTAACGCCTGACAGAAATTTAAGAAGAATATGCTAGTAAAACTTAACCAGCCGATCCTAGGACGTAATAAAGTCCGGAAAAACTCTAATCCTTAGACGCTTTTGGTGAGTAAAAATTTTTATGCGTCCAAACGCTAAAACTAAAATCAAATTGACGTTGATGGTTAAATGTTGATAATAAATGTTTTCGGTCTTAAAACAGGTTTGTTTATATACTCTTCATAAAATCTCACTCCCTTCAAAATCAGAACCACAATATTCCGTTTGCCACATGATCTGAAATTCCAAGCACCATATAAAAGTCTTAGCTTTACGCAGCTAAAAAGGCGAATCAATTGAACAAGAATAGAAACAACAGCAGCAGAAAAATTTGAAAATTGCAAGAAATATGTGCCTTTAGGTGTGTAGACTTACCACGAATCCCCGCTCGGTGCGCACCAGTAGTACAGATAGAATAGATTCTGCTTGAGCTAAAAATGGGGAAAATATCAAATCTCGATCAGATGCAATTATAACTAAATTCTGTAATTAATAGCTACTTAGCCAATTTACATATACCTTAGGGTGGCGCAATTTGCCATGTAAAAAAAATTTCTTTTGAAAAGTTAAGCTCCCACCTCCTAATATTGTTCCATATGATGAAAAAAAAATTTGGTAAAAATTTTATCTAAATCGGTTAGCATTTGAGGCGGCGCAAGGTAATTAAAGTCTAACATGTAGTTTCACTATAACTTTCATACAATTTTTCTAAAAGCAATTTTCTTAAAATATTAAAAGTTTATTCAAGCGTTTTGCAGCTTTTCCCTAAGCGGAATTTGATGCTGAATCCGAATCTGTAATCCGTTTAAGCTTGTGACTTCCAGTTCAAAAGTTATGATGGGTCAAACTTTGCTCACGATACTCAAAGTTGGTAGCGTCTCTATGGGTTGGGTTTACCAGTTCCTGACGATTTTAAATATTATTGGAGGTCAATAACAACTTTAAAACACAACTTGTAAAGCCCCCCAAGCACCTTTACCCACGCCAATGAATCCCTCAAAGGCAGTAAACCCAAGTCATACAGACGCTTCTACGTTGAGTACCGTGTGCAACATTTGACTTAACATAACTCTTGTACCGAAAGTTACAACTTCAAACCGATTGCAGATTCGGAATCTGCATCAAATTCCGGTTAGAAATCGCCTACACACCACTTAAATGGGCTTTCAAAATTTCTAGAAACTCGTTTTTAGAGAAATAGGATGAAAGTCATAGTGAAACTACATGTTAGAATTCAATGATCTCGCGCCGCTTCAAATATTAACCGATTTAAATGAAATTTTTACCAAATTTTTTTCTTATCATATGGAACAATATTAGGGGGTGGGAGCTTAACTTTTGAAGAAAAAAGGAAATTGCGCCACCCTAATATACCTATACATGCAAGCGGTATAGGTTGAAAGATTTGGAATTTTGCTACAATGGGATGTTATAGCTAATTATGTTAAATAGTATGAGACCGCGGTACGTTGCATTTTTGTTTTATTTTTTAGGGATAGCAAATGCAACTTAGAATATTTTACTGTTTGCTGATTTGGTAAACTGTTCTACAACTAAATATAGAACAAGTTATTAAAGACGAAAACACACTATTTAGCTGTATCGTGATAAATCTTGCTCAATCTTGATATACACGACTATATGCTCCATGATTTTAAAAGAGAACCAACATATCAACTACTTGATAGTATAATACAATCAATATACAACTTGGTAATAATTAATACAATGTAATTACTATTTCAGAAACGTTGAGTAGGTGGATTACAAAATAAACAAGAGTAAAAAATAAAATTTATCGGCTTTAGTAAACAACAAAAATTGACCGTCACCCTGAAAGTACATCTATAAGAGAATTTGCGAAGTTCATGGTGTATTCCAAGTACACAAAATTTCCAAAAAGTGGGAAATCTATGACTAAGCACAACAAGTAGCAGACTATGCGTAAGTGGTTTATTTCCAGCAGTTGCGCTTCTGAGACTTTGCAATTCCCGCGTTCTTCTGACTAGTGTATTTATTTTGATGTTACAGTTAGAGATAACTACTAATAGGCCCAGCTATGTTAATTAACCCCAAAATAACCACAACCGTTGTAATACAAACAGAGTTATCCTAAGTTTGTTCCAGATAGAGTTTCCGTGTTTGTAATGAACAGTATAACATCTTCGACAGTCCAATCAATCTATGTCGTCCTAGACATAGATGGGCAAAGAATTGAAGGAAATGTGCAATAACTGGTAAAACCTTGACCGGTGACAAAGCTCGACGGGCATTCCTGCTTTTGCATACTCTACAAGCTTGTAGGGGAAAAGGCGAACAAAGATGCCACAAAAACGTATTGATCAATATTTCTGTTTGAAAGTAAAATATGAAAAAAAAACACTATCGCGTCCGCAACAGATAGGCTTAGTATTAAGTCGATGGAACCGTTGGGCCAATTTCTTATAAAAAACATTGCAAACGCACGAAACCAGTAGCGTCTTGTACTCAAGAAGAAAGTAGGGTCATTTAGGGGGTCATAGAGATGAAGGGGAAAGAGTCTGGAGTCTTTTTGGGCCTTGAAAACATCATAACTTTCTGTATCGTGCTTAACTAGCAAAAATCCGAAAAATTGAAAAAAAAATTGCGGATTTGGGGGTCACTTAAGGGGTCATTAATACAAGAATAAGGATGAAGGGTCTGGGGTCACTTGGGTCCTAGAAATAATAATAAATTTTCTTTTCATGCAAAACTAGCAAAAATCCGATAAATCCGAATTTTCGGATTTGGGGGTCATTTGGGGGGTTGTCAAAATAAGGGTGAAGGGTAAGGCCCCTGTGGCCCATCTTCGAACTTGGCCTCACCCTTGACCCCAACTACCATTAGCTGAAAACAGATTTGAAAAAAGTTAACTCGTTCGAGAGTTATCGCGCGAACGGACGGACTGACAGACGGACGGACGGACAGAACATTCCCATAAAGCAGCTAGACGCTACTTAATAAGTTTAATGGGTATCTCACCGTAACTATCACAACTATATGCACGACTATCACGACTATCTATTACATTTCCAAACAAATACTCTCCATTGAAACTTATGGACTTTGCACACACTACAACTTTCAAAGTGTATCTTTTCAGAATGTGTTGTAACTATTGCGGGAAATAATTTGTAATTGGCTAAAATTGGTAATAAACTAAAAAAAATTCTTCAAAATTCTTTTGGGAATTACGAATGGATAAGAATGGATACAGCACTTTGATAAATCTTAGATAATAAACTTGCAAAGAGCATGTTCACCAGTTTTGGTAAAACAAAATCGCTCCTCTATCGCTTTGTTATCAAAACTTTTTGCAAATTTAG
>JAQFYP010000145.1:0-32580 GCA_034694865.1 Bilobella braunerae
TGTATAAAATATATTCAGAAGTCCTGCAATAATGTCATTCAAAAGCACCAGACGGAAAAATAGCGGCTTTAGTAACGCTAATTTAAAATTTGTTAAGGTCATATTAATCAATGCAATGGAAAATAAACTTTTAGTGTTTTTTTTTAGAATTCGACATTAAAAAAAAACCTCTGTATACCCAAGATCCAACTTTGCTTTTAATTACTGTTACGCCCACAAAATCAAGTTGAGCCTCTGTCCAGGGTAAACAAAAAAAATGATTGGAAGTAAATTATCTTTTATAATTTATTTTTGCAACTCTTCATTGCTGTTGCATTCATTGACAAAATGTGTTTTTGAAAAAAGTTGCTCATGTCCAATTCTTTCTTGTTTAAATTTTACAAAATTTTATTTGAATTTGAATAATTTCTTGACCTAGCATTTTGACACATCTGCATCGCTGAATCGCTTCTTGGCAGAGAAAAAGACACAACAATTAATTATATTTATTACGCTTCTTTGTAACAACGAATTTTCTTGTTCTAAAAATCTTTGAGCTCATTTAGCAAAAATGAAACTAAGGCACAACATTTAAATTTTTTTCATGAATTTTTTTTTTGAATTAATTTGTAGTTATTTTTTACTTAAACGGAAACTATAAGTGTAATGTTTAGGTTATAAATTTGGTTAAACTCGGATAAAACAATGTTTAGAAATGCCACTTATTTTTATTCGGAAAAGCTTCAATTAGGAATTAGTGAAAGCGATTTCGAGAAACAGTCATAATATCCCCAAAATGTTTTGTTCTAAAACTAAATGTTCTAAAACAATTATAAATTCAAAACAAAAACCAGACTCCAAACAAAATCTAGATTTCTAAAATTTGAGCAATAAATTACTGTCAACCAGTTTTTAAACATTATTTTAACACCTTTTTTAAAACTGAAATTAAAACAAACTTGAACGTCAGTTTAGAAAAGTACATAATGAGCAACGGGAAAACAAGTTAAAGACAGATACATCATGCTGATGTTCGGTTCTACTATAAAATTTGTTTCAAATAATGAATTTTAAGGATTAATTCTTAGTAAGGCGCGGCGCTTCACACTGTTGCACGCCGATTTAAGCTTCTTGTAATTAGACGGTGAAAGTTACGTAAACCTAGTATTTTTTTTTTATAAATAATCAAAAATAATCCAATTAATAAATGTTCCAGTTTTTAAGTATGACGTAAAACTATTATTTTGAAGGTTAAAAAATTTCCGATTTGCATTTCCAGGCAGTTTTCTTGTTCCATTCCTTAGAGAAGAGAGAGTATTTAAAAGCTATAATTCGTTTTGGAAAGGTAGATAGAAAATGTGAATTTATATTTGAAATTTTTCTCCCCATAAACTTATAAAAAACGGTTATAAAAATTAAAAAAAATAAAAAATAAACATGTGAGAAAGAAAAACTGGAGAAAGTGAGCAAGCTCGACTGGAAACTTTTTAGAAATATTCTTCTTTTTTATTTTTATTTTTTATTACAATAAAAATGAAACCTCAAAAAGTACAGAGCGCCTCTTATGATCGAAAAAAAAATAGGCTGATGAGAAATAAATAACACAGTGTTATTATAACAACTAAATTGTATTTTTGTAGAAACATCGCTGTAAATTAAGTAGATAGTGAAGTAGAAAATCAGAATTTGAATGCCATTTGCTGTTTATTCTAGCGTAAACACGCATCTCTAATTCATCAATGCAGATTCGACGTGGATTTTTACCGTCTGGTCTGGTGTTTGAAAAATGTGTATAGAACTCCCTGAATGCACAATGATTACCAAAGCAATCAACAAAGCAGCGGGAAAATTTGAATCGCCCAAATGTCAAACTACAGTTTGACGACACAGCGGGAAGCATCAAAATGACCAGAGTGTCCGGCAATGTATTTTTTACAGAAAAAAAAAACAATCAAATTTGAGATTCAACAGCTTGCGAAGAAAGTTGGAGAAAGTAGGCTTTCTCCGCTGGACCCTTTAAAAAATCCATTTGCAATAAACAAAGAATTATATTCGAGCAATAGATTGAGAAACAGAAAATAAATGTTTTCTTTCATGTTCATTAGAAAAAGAGAAAGTCGGGAAAACGGAAAACTGAAAAATGGCGCGAATTCTAGTCCATAATTTGTCACTTCAAGAACAAATCCATTTCAAGTGTTTTAGAATAATGAAAAAATCATTTATAAATTCATAATCGCGACGCCATATGATGTTTATTCTTCCGTAACGTACCGTCCTTACTACTAATTCAGTTAGGTGCGTTTTTTTTTTAGCAAAAGTCGTTATTCTTTAAAAAAAATTGTAAATTTCGATAAAATTTTAAATTAAAACACGATTTTGAATTTATCTTGTGACGAGACGAGTCTTTTTGTAATTTGGAAGAAAATTACAATGTAGAGCGGGAAAAAATCACAAAAAAGTAATGTTGTTTTCTCCAAACAAAAAACTACTTTCTCCTCCTAAACTAGCTTTTATTTTCTCCTCTTAAAATAATGTTAGTTTCTCTTCCAAATATAGTAACTTTCTTATAAAATAATGTGAAAGTTTCTTCTTAAAAAATGAATTTGTTTTAAATGATTTTACTCTCTACAAATTAACTTGCTATTAGTTTTTTTTAATGATGTAATTTTAAAAAATGAAGTCGTTTTCACCCAAAATATCTCAACTTTTTTAAAGATTGACAATTTTGACTTTTTTAAGTCTTATTTTAAAACTGTGCTAATCCTTCAACTTTCTGTTATTATTTACCTACCTTTTGTCTTCCGTGAAAATGTTGACAAAAACACCGTTGTTCTCTACGGTTGATCTAAAAACCGTTGCCTCTACCAACGGTGCTACCTTCAGGAATAGACTCCCGCTCATACACTATTCACAGCTTCACTTCAACTTGACGACAAACATTTCTGTCCAACTTTTTTAATTGTTCAGCCTCTCTCGAACGGTTCCATGTCATTTGGTCCAAACATTTTGGTCCAAAACAGTTTGGTCCAAGGCAATTGGTCCATTGTAAATTTGGTCCAATGTAATTTAATCCAAAACAATTTGGTCCAATGTAAATTAGTTCCAATGCAACTGCGTCCAATACAATTTGTTTTGGACCAAATTGTTTGGGCCAAATGACCTGCTACCCTTTAAAGTCTCCACAATCAGAAAATTTAATTGATTTAATTGCAATACAAGCCTAGACTATGACTTCTTAGCTTCCGAAACATTTTCTTTTCAAATGTACGGAGTCTTTCAAAAGGTAAGGGAAAGTTAAAGAGTCGAAAATCTCAACGCCGCTGAGTCGAAAAATTTGTCAAAGCTAGATAAAGTCATTATGAAGAAGTTGAGGAGTAATTCGAAGTCGCAATATACCCTTATTTTTGAATCAACCGGCATATACCGGAATAACTAACAACGTGTACGAAATTTGTACAAAATGACCAGTAAAACAAACTTTGTTAAAAAAAAAAGCAGTGTATCCAAATCTAAATGCTAAAATTTTCAAAACCGCTGATTTAGAATATAATAAACGTATACAATGAGCTGGAGAGCCTCCTGGACACGGATCCTGGACAAGTTTTTGCTGGAGAACAAAGTGCTAATGAATTTGCTTCCTTTGACACTTCCTGAACCACTTCCAGTCCCCTCACGCTCACTTTGTCCAGCGTCTCCACGTCAAAAATTACCTTTCCAGGAACAGACACCCAATTAAAACCCACTCAACGCGCTTTTTTTTACTTTTCAGAAGTTGGCTTCTGCTGTAGTCAAACTTTTGCCTTCATTCCCCCTGCCTAAATCATTAACTCTTAATTAACACTTGATTAACCTCCGCTAACTAACCATTGATCAACTAGCAATTCATTAATATATTAATTATTGCTCCCAATAATCTAAAGTCTTGTAGAAAAAAAATACGTCTTTAAGAGTCAATCTTTTAAAAATAAAATATCCAACAACCAGAAAAGTTAATTGATTCAAATGCAATACCAACCTAGACTATGACTCCTTAGCTTCCGGAACATTTCCTTTTCAAATGTACAGAGTCTTTCAAAAGGTGATAGAAAGTTAAAGAGTGACAATCTCAACGCCGCTGAGAAAAATTTCTCAAAGCAAGGTAAATAAAGATGAGGAAGTAGAGAATTGCCTTGTGAACTCAACGTCACTTAAAATTCGTATTTAAAATTGGAATTCCATTTTGTTTCGACTTTCTCTTCTAGTACTTTCTCTTTCACTTCTTGCTTGCCATTACAGGGTAAATTTTGTGAGGGATGTTAAGAATTGTTTTCAAAAAATTTTCGATTTCTTTTTTCGAAATAATTTTTTATTTTGAAAAACGCTTTTTTCCCACAATATTGAAGACAATAGACGTTTTTGGAGCTCTCGGTCCACATTTGAGTGAAGAGTTGTACTGACAAAGAACTTCAAAAAGCACCCTTCTCTTCAACCCACCCTTTTCTCCCTGGTGCAACTTTCTTCAAATGTATCAAATACTTGGTAGAATGATAGTAGAATGATTGTTAGTGAATTTACGTTTTCTTGAAAATATTCGTTTAGGTTCCCCAATAATCGTCTCCTCTAAATTGCTGCAATTTTAAAAACAATCATTACAGATATCTTTGAACAACAAAAAATATAGTTGACCGTGTTTCCTGTATTGGAAGGATTTGCAAACTAAGCTAATACAAAACGCTAAACAAAACTTCTACAGAACAAAGCATTTCTAAAAAATTGACCTTTAGAAAACGTTTCAAATGATTTTAAAGTAATTCTAAACAAATTAAACATTAAACAGCAGAGTGGCATTACTTATGAAGAAAAGCAACACAAAAGTTAACTAAGCTACAGTTAGCCTCTGAAGTCGGAGAATAGGATAAGATAAACATCAAATGGCGTAAAGTTAAAAATATTTACAAAATGTACAGAACGTATTTTTTTGTTCAAAAAGAAAAAGGAGGAGTAAAGCAGTTATAAAAGAAATCTTCATTGAAAAGTACATACTTGTCATGAGGTGACAATTCTTGAATTTTAATTGACACAATACTCTCTTAAATGATGTTTAGTGTCACAGACTTTCTCCTTTTTGTACATGGCATAAACCCGCGCTCTGTGTATTTTGTGGTAGAAACATGGTTTGTAAATTGTAGGGTTTTGTAAATCTGACGTTTTACGGTAATTTAGCCGCTCTCATGTTCAGGTTCGCCTGATTTATAAAACCTGGAATTTAAATTCACACGATTCTGGAATTTGCTGGATGTAATTTCCTTAATTACGCTAACTCTGTTCTTGAACCCTGGAAGTGGTTTCAAATGAGCTGGAGTGTCTCCTGGACACGGATCCTGGACAAGATTTTGCTGGAGAGGAAAGTGCTAATGAATTTGGATCCTTTGACACTTCCTGCACATCTTCCAGTGCCCTCACGTTCCTTTCGTGCAGCGCCTCCACATCAAAAATTAACTTTCCAGGAACAGCCTCAACCCAACTAAACCACACTCAACGCGCTTTCTTCGCTTCTGTCTTAGCTTAAATTTTGTCCTCTAATTCTTTCCTTTGTCTAAAACTTTAACTCTTGATTAACTCTACAAATTAATCCTTCAGTAACACCACCAATTTACTTTTGATAAATTAACACTCCTAATTGACTAATATATTATTATTAAGTATCTAAAGTATTGTAAAAACATTCTTCAAGAATCAAAATCTTAAAAATACAATCTTCAAAAACTAGAAAAGTTAATTGATTTAAGTGTATTACCAACCTGTACTATGCCTTTTTTTCTTCCGTAACTTTTTTTTTGTAAATGTACAAAAAAGAGTCTTCCAAAAGGTAAGGGGAATTTGACAAGTCGAAAATCTCAACGCCGTTGAGTCGAAAAATTCTTCAAAGCCGAGTAAATTGATGATAATGCAGTTTATTGTTGCAAGATAGCATTTTTAGTTCACAGCGAAATTTACATTCCTTGACTTTTACTTTGAAAATAAACGCTCTGTGTCTGAAAAATAAAATATACTTTCACTTCCGGCTTAAGCAATTTACTTTCTCAAATCCCCAACTTCCGCCTAATCCTAACTCGAAAACACAATTTCCCTTAACTTTTATTTCCAACCCTGAATTGAGCCCTTTAGCTCTCCCGGTGCGGAGATAGTCGCTCCAGCTTCATTCTCCAACAACTTTCTCTAACATCAAAATCGTCTTTTTGCATGTAGCGACTTTGAAGAACTGGGAAATAGTCATTGAGAATTCATGGGGTGAAGTTATGGAAGAGGCCAAAAGAAGCCTGGTTGAAAGTGTTGGATTTTGTATAAAATTCTAATTTGTCCAAAGTACTTTCACCGCAGCGATTACTTATTGAAAAAAAAGCGTTTGTGAAAGCAGCGCTTTGTCTACGCTGAAAAACCGCGTTGAGGGGTGGGAGCCCGGCTGGAGAAAGCAGCGCTGCAAAATCCATTTAAATGCACATGCATAGTTAACCCTCAATTATTCAACCCTTCAACTTTCCTAATCTTCCAAACAACCAACATCATTCATTAAATCCACTTAAACAAACGACTCTAATCCAATTCAAACTTACGCTATCTCTTCAAATTGAACACAACTACCAAAAGACGCTAAAAAATTGTCAAAAGGCTCAATTTTCTTCTCGAATTAAAAGAAAATTTGCTTTCTCTTCAACTTTCACCAATTTCACAAATAATAGTACAGAGCGTTTTTTTTTGGGTACCGATATAAAAAGTTTCAGAAACTAAGCATCATTCTGACATGCTTATGCTTATGAATTGAGATCCAAAAATTGTCACATTGGAGCATTAGCTGTTATACTTACATGTAGATTTTAGTGATGTTTATCTTTTAATGCAAAGTTTTATTTGAAAAGTGAAAGTTAGCCTCTCGGACTTTCTCTTTTTGTACGGAACATTTAGAAAGGCTCTGCATATAAAATACGCATAAATCTTCCAATACTGCAATAGCACCCATGGTAAAAATAGCGGCTTTAGTAACTCTAATTGTGAATTATTTAATGGTTCAATTTCATCAATGTAGAGAGAAAGTTGTATATATTTTTTTAAAAATGCGACATAAAAAAGGCTTTGTATAACCAAGATCAAATGTCAATTTTGCTTTTAAATTCCCTTTATGCCCACCAAATAAATCAATTCTAGAATTTTTCCAGGTAAACAACAATAATTCGAGCTACACCTGAAAATTGGTTTTTAAACATTTCATTGCTGTTGAATTCATATGTTTTGACAATTTTAATTTTCTGGTCTTTGACAGGATGAAATATTGGAGAAAGTCAAGAAGATGAATTTCTCTTTTTTGATTTCGGACTTTGACAGTCACTTCCACTTGTATGCGTTCTATATACCGAAACTTTTTTCTTCCTAAGGGAATCAAAAGGTCATCCAGCGGACTACGCCCGAGCCATTTGTGATCATAATATCAGCGATTCTTGGCTGCTACACCTTTCACCACGTTTTTTCCAAAGCACAATTTTAACACTTCTGCTGAATCGCTACTTGGCAGAGAAATGAGAAACAAAAATATTTTTTTATTACGCTTCTTTCTAACATCGCGTTTTCTTGTTCTAAAAATTTTTTGAACTCATTTAGCAAAAATGAAATTAACGCACAACATTAATTTCATATAAAGATATTTTTTTTTAATTAATTAGTTGATTTGTAGTTATTATTTTTTACTTAAACGGAAACTATAAGTGTAATGTTTAGGTTATAAAAATTGGTTAAAATCGGACAAAATAATGTTTCGAAATGAATGAGTTTTTATTAGGAAAAGCTACAATTAGTAATTAGTGAAATAAATTTCGAGAAATAGTCCCCAAAAAGTTTTGTCCTAAAGCTGTTCTGAAACAATTATAAATTCAAAGCAAAAAACCAGACTCCAAAATCTAGATAAATCTAGATTTCTAAAATTTGAGCAATAAATTACTGTTAACAAATTTCTAAACATATTTTTAGCACCTTTTTTAAAACTGAAATTAAAAAAAAACTTTAACGTCAGTTTAGAAAAGTACATAATGAGCAACGGGAAAAGGAGTTTAAGACAGTTACTTCATGGAGATTTCTACGCTAAAAACTGGTCTAATAATGAATTTCAAGAATTTTTTTTTGGTAAGGCCGTTTTTTCTGCGCTTTGCTCCAGCAATAGCTTATTCTCCATGTTACGCTCCAATTTTCCGAAAGAAAGCGCTCCGACGACTTTTGAGTCTAGTGTGAGACGATAGCGATAGGAGGGAAGCGATGGTAATTTTTAGCACTGAAAGTGCCTGTTAGAGAGCTGCAGCTTATCGCTGCCAGCGATACATAGATACTCGTTTTGGTTTTCTCGGTTTATGGTCGTTCTCGGTTTTGGTTTGCTTGGTACCTACTGCAGTCCACAGTGCTCAACTGTTGTTTCTTGTACCAACCGAAATCGCTCCTGAAGGTAATTTTAGAAATTTTCCAAGAATGTTACTAAATTCAAATTATTTATTTATGAAAAATAAAATTTCAGAATTTTTTTTTCAAAATTTAAGTGCCTTGGAGTATTCTGCTGTAGCGCTTCGACAATGCGACACTGGAAGTCGTAGACGTTGTGTTAGTAGATTTGCAGTTCATGCGCGAGGACATCGATTTTATGACGGTGTTCACAGATACAAATACTAACAAATTTGTCAGTTATAGCAAAAGAGATGTTCGGAAGCTGAATTTTTTTTAATATAAAAATTAAATTTTCAAAAATTTTGAAAAAAAATCACAACAAAATTTATTGAAATTAGTAATACCAAGCCAAACTGAGACCTGTCCTGAGACGGGCCTGTTTGACTCGAAAAATAATATTGAAATTGTGTAATAATAATAATAGTAATAGTAAAACATGTCAGATGTAAATGGCAAATGTTTATATAAGTTATAAAAATGTTCCTTCATTTAAAAAAAATTCTTAGAATCTTCTGAATCCTAAGAACATTTGGGAAATGGTACTTCGAAAATCTAAAAATCTACTTTCCCTGTTCTTGTTCTTGACCTAACCTTGAACTTGACGTTCGTGCTCCAAAACTTAAAATTATTTAAATTTTTAGTTTACAATTTATTTTACTTTTCACTTTTAAAGAAGAAACAAAATTAACAATTAATGAATGCCGAACACAAATTATTGAAGTGAAAGTCTAAGCTTGCCAAGAGCTACAGCTACTAATGCAAAATTGTTTTGGAAAAATACTTCGGTTTCTATTTTTCAATTTAATCCTCACGCTATTTGAAATGCAATAAATTATTTTTGCCAAAATATTTGCACTCCTGCTCAAAAAGGATGTCAAGCTCAACATTGACAAATGTAGAACGAATTTTATACACTTAAAAATTTCCAATTTACCCGGGTGATTAAAATGGTCCAGATTCTTACGGATGCTGAGAAATTTTGTTGATGATAATTAGACAAATGAGGGAAAAGTAAATACATATTTCATGGCTGTAGTCTTCTTGGTGTTGCTCATTTTTTCACTTTCTCAAAACTTCCACTGAATCTGGAGAAAGTGAAAGGAAATTGTTGGAACTTGATCTGAAAACTGCTGGTTGAATGATGCAGAAGCGCTGAAGAGGGTACAGAAAACAAAAGAAAGTTGCTTTCTCCGAGTGAAACTAACTTTCACCAACCTGAGTTCATGTCCCGAGTCTGCTTTCACTTTGGGTGTTTGCAGGGACCCTTCAAAAGTTGCACCCCCTTCGCCTGTTAGTTCAAAAATTTCAGAAGTCATATTACAAGTTAATTAAAATTTGCTGCTTATTGGCGCTAATTTTGTACTTGATTATTTAATTAATTTATTAATTAACTAACTTAATTGCCAATTTGCCTAATTTTTTTAAAAAATTAAAAAAAATCAACTTTTTTAAATTCGAGTATCCCTTACCTCACCTAACTTCAATTGACTGACGAGTCTACCGCTGGATGAGCGTGCGTTGAGGCAAATTTTGCGACTTCCCTCCAGCACAATCGCTTGACCTTGCCTCGCCTCGAGCGGATTTTTGACGCTATGAGGTCGTCATGCATCATCGCTTCGCCGCGGAGCTGGAGTCCTCCAGGAATAAATATTAGGTGGCCAATACCATTCTGCTGGAGAAAATTTAAGTTGCCTCAATTTTCAATAGCAACGTTCTGTTTCGTCATTTTTCTAAAGTAGACTACGTCAAATGTCAAAAGAAGTATTGTGTCGCGCCAATATCCATACAACTCTCAGCAAATGTTAATGCTCGCCTATGACGAAGAACTGATTTCACTATTCTGAACCCAGATTTTTCAGTGTTTTGTTTCAAATGGCTTTGAAGCGAAATTTTTTTGAAATTGGAAGGCATTGAAAGCAAATGTTCATTTCCCGCGGAGAACAATTTCAATCACAAATTCAAGTTTACTTGCTCAATTCCAGTTATTAACAGAGGTCGTTTCAGGGGGAAAAAATTTACCGTAAAACACCCAACAATCGCCTCCTCTAAGTTTCTACTATTTCAAAAACAATCATGCGTAGACATTACAAAGACGTTTAAAAAAGAAACAATTTAGTTTACCGTGTTTCCTATATTGGAAGGATTTGTCAAAATTCATACTAATCTATTAAAAAGTATTGCAAACAAAACTATACAGAACACAGCATTTCTTAAAAATTGGCCTTTAGAAAACGTTTCAAATAATTTTAAATTAATTTTTAAACAAATTAAACGGAAGAATAGAGAAACAACAGGTGTTCTATTAGAGAAGCAACAATGTACTTCAAAAATTCCGAACTGATTTTAGTCTCTGAAACCGTAGTTTAAAATAGGATAAACATCAAATGGCGTAAATTTAAAAGTATTTGCACAATGTACAAGAGCGTTTTTATGTTCCGTACAAGAAAGTAGAAAGAAAGGTGTAAGAAAGTAGGTGTAAAACAGCATTAGTTATGAAAAAAAATCTTCATCACGAAAACACCGTAACATTATAAAGAGTTTGCCTTTAGGAAACGCTTCAAATAATTCTAAAATAATTTTCAAACAAATCAAAAATGTGAACAAAACTCCAAATGTTTGTACTAGTGAAACTAGTTTTGTAAAGATAAACTGTAACTTACGATAGAATAAATATCAAATGGACTCGGACTTATAATTGTCTAGAAATGAATTTTCTATCATTTTGCAAAACAGTTGAAAATATCTGTACAATGTACAATGCATTTTGTTTTTGTTTTGTAGCAATCACCATTTGGACACCAATTGGAAAAAAAATAGACATAGGTGTAACTATTTAAAAACCCTCTGTATAAACAAGTTAAGTTTACCAATTTTGCTTATTTAGATCTATTATGTCCTTAAAATCAGTTCTAAACAATTCTGATGTAAATAAACAACAACAGTAAATTTTTGTAACTTCCCATTGCCGTTACATTGACGCATTTACAATGTTTATGCGAAAAGTTGTTTTAGTTCAGTTCTTGATCAAATTTTAAAATTTTATTCGAATCTTAAACGGTTTGACGTAGCGTAATGTAAATCAAAAAATTGTGCTCTTTGACAAGGTTAGATAGGAAAACCGCACATGTAACATTAATTTTTATAACAAGCAAAAAATTTCTTGTTAATTAGTTAATTTGTAGTTAATTAACTGCAACGAATTACTATAATTAAGAAATGCATAAAGAAGCAGGTCCTTCAAAATTAAAAAAATAATGGTTTTCAAATCATTTGTTAAATTTTACAAATTTCTTCAAATTGCATTGAAATAGGCATACGAAAGGGTGATTTTTTTTTCATGGACACTTTACCAGTGACCATTGGCCTTTTTTTTTTAACGTGAACACAAATGGAAGACGTGAACCCTTTGACACACACAAAATCGAGCCCTTAGTTGTTAGCGTTCAGAGATAGAATCAAGTCATAATTCAAGGAATTTTACACAATAGAACTTCACTTTACGACCCTAGAAAATACACCTCCAAATTTTCCAAATACGCCTGGATATGATTTTTTCTTAACAAACCATTCTTTAAAGAAAACTCTTTCAATTACGTTGAAACAAACACTTTGTTTACTTTATTGACAGAAGTTGCAGAAAGAGTATACAGAGCGTTTCTTATGTAAAAATTAATTTCTTCCGAAAACGTTTAAAATATATTTTGAATTCATTTTGAACCAAGCAAACGAAAACATACAAAACTTTACGTAAAAAAACTGACGTTAACTGTCCACATTAGGGCAAAATGCATAGCTAACTATAGAATAAAAATCAAATGGCTGCTTTGTTACAATTTTTTAAAATTTATAAATTCAGATATATTTGAATATTATACAAAGCGTTTATATGTTCTGCAAAAAGTGTTAATAATCTCTTTTTTCAATTTTCACATTTCAAATCACATCTCTTTTACAGAACGACATTTAGTTTCCCGAATTTGATTTTGAAGGCATAAAAATCGCTCTGTATGTAACTTGTAGTAGAAATATGGAAATAGAATATGGGGCTGCTATTCGACATTTAATGGTAACTTAGCCGCTCTCATGTTCAGGTTCACCCGATATACAAAACGTGGGTTTTCAGAAATATTTTTGAACTTAAAGTTTTTGCAGGAGAATGTTATTGTGGAATTTAGTATATGTAATTTAGAAATGATTGAGAAGCCCTTGGAGGCACTTGAGGGACACAGAAATCTGCGTGAAGGCCTCCCCCACCCTCAGCCACTCTTTGCTTAAACACCTCAACTCTGCTCTTGAGCCTTAGAAGTGCTTTTCAAATGAACTGGAGTCCCTTGAAAACGGATCCATCCTGGAGAAGAAACTGCAAACGAATTTGGATCCTTTGACACTTCCTGGACATCTACAGTCCCCTCACGTTCCCTTTGTCCAGCGTCTCCAGAGCAAAAATTACTTTCCTGGAACATTCCCTCAAATGACAAAGTCTCAACCGAACTAAACCGCACTCAACGCGTTATCTTTGACTGTTCAGAAGTTCGCTTCTGCCTTAGCCTAAATTTTGCCAATTGACTTCCCATTTCAATAAAAAATTAACTATTCAATAACTTTTCTTCACAAATTAACTAAAGTTTTGTAAAACATGTCATCTTTTGTCAAAAACTAAAATTCTGAGATGAAAACAAAAACGGAAAATAATGAATTGATACAACTTCAACTATGGCTTTTGTGTTTCAGCAAGATTTTCTTTAAATATATAGAGCCTTGCAGAAATTGAGTGGAGGTTGATAAGTCGAAAATCGCAACGCCACTCAGACGAAAAACTCGTTGAAGGTAAGTAAATTTTAGAAAAGTTAGTTCGCTGGCTCCAAACGTAACAATTATGAACTCATGGTTTGAACTTTAGAAACGCGCTGTACATATCGTGCTTAACGTTCTGCACACAAAGAGAAAGTCCGGTAAGCCATATAACGTTCTATTGAAAGGCTGTGGATCCCAAATTCGTCACCCTATGGTATATAGCCGTATCATAAGGCACATGAAAATAACTCTTTGGATATTATTTCGCGATTTTATTTTGCAAAGATAGTTACTTTCCTTGACTTTATTTTTTCTGCATATAATAAGAAATGCTCTGTATCTGCATATCATATTTTTAATACATTTTTGGAATATTTTTGAATATAGGAGTATTTTTTGCAGCTGGTGAAAGTATTGGATTTTGGTCTAAAAATCTACTTTGCCTGAACTACTTTCACCGCAGCGTTTCTTTATTGCGAAAAAGGCGTTTGTGAAAGCCGCACTTTACGTACGCTGAAAACCGCATTGAGAAGGGGAAATTGGGCTGGAAAATCGCTGCAAATCTCATTTTAATTCACATGCATAGTTAAACCTCTTCAGTCTTTGACCCCCTCAACTTTCACAATCTTCCAAGTAACCAACATCACTGCTTCAATTACTAAATACACTCAACAAGCGACAAAAACAATTAAAACTTACGATACTTTTTCAAATTGCAAAAAACTTGCAAAGATGCAAAGAAATTGTCCACTTGGTCAATCTCCTTCTCAAATTGAAAAAAGTGCTTTTACTTCAGTTTGTACTAATTTCAAAAATACGCAAAAGCTTTTTTTGAAGTCCCGTACAAAAAGAGAAAGTCCGGGAATTGTAGAAAAAGCAAAAACAAGATTTTCTAGCAAAATGATTATTGAAATGAAAAAATTTAACCTTGTGCGTAACTGTCAAATCCACCTATTTTTATAGTCATGTGTTTTTTTTCAAAAGGCATTATTTGCAACAGACATTAGGAAAGTCTGGAAACTCTGGAAACTCTGGAGGAAACTCTGTCGACAAGATGTAGAAACCTGTCAAAATTGTTGTAGAACAACGCCAATTTGAAAAATACAGGACTTAAGTTACGCTCTTCACATTTTGCCGAAGTTGTAAGACTGTTGTGCAGCTTAACTTAATCAAATACATTTAATTAATGAAGTTGATACATTATTATTATTTAAACTTATATTCATTTATTAATTTAATAAACTAAACTTACGATACTTCTTCAAATTGTGAAAAACTCCCCAAAAACGCAAAGCAATGGTCAACAGGGGCAATTTCAATAGTCATAATTTCCCAAGAAGCTTTAGTCCTGAATCTTTATAAACTATAAATTCAAAACAAAAATAGCTGATTTTCTAAACTCTAGATTTTTTAAATTTGAGCATCATTTTCAAACATCAGTTTAACAACATTTGAAAAACTGGAATTTAGAAAATATATAATTAAAAAAAATAATAACTTGAACTCCAGTTTAGAGAAGCGCATAATGAGCAAAGGTAAAAATACTTCCTATCAGATAAACTATTGTTGTATTCAAACTGTAAGAACATTGTTTCAAAAAATGAATTTCAAGAAACCTTTTAGTAAGTTCGTTTTTTGTGCTTTCCCTCCAGCGACCGCTTACTCTCACAAAATCGCTTCTCTCCAGCTCACTTCACAAATGTTTCCCCCAATTTCCTGGAAGAAAGCGCTCCGACGACTTTTGACTTTTGTTGAATGTGAATCCAGAGCGGGACGGAAGCGGTGGTTAGACTGAAAGTTTTTGCTGGAGAATTGCAGCGAATCGCTACTCCAGCGACAATAGGTCTAGCTACTGTTTCTACTCCCAAAATTAGAAATCGCTTAACAGCGATCAGCCTGTTATACCGATAATCGTCTGCTCTTAAGCTGTTATTTCTCAATAATTGGTCAAACTTGTTAGTGATCCAACTCTGTCACGAAGCGTCGTGTCACGGTCACGGTGCCCACCGTGCACAACTGTTGATCCTTGAGAAGTGACCGGGTCAAAATGGTTCTCCATTTTATTGCGTCGTCGCAATGTCGCAATTGTCAATATGAAGTTTTGCTGCGTAACTGCCAATAATTTATTACACATGGCAGCGCTCTATGTAATGCATATTTTTTTTCATAAATAGTTTATCTATGACAAACACAAATTTCTGAAATTAAAAAAATCAGAGCTGCAAAGTGCTGGACCAATAATCTGCCGAAGCACATCGACGAAGAGAAGCCCTGGAAGTGGTGTGGTCGTCCGTCGCCAATTTTATGAAAGTGAAATTATGAAATTTGTGAAGATTTTATTCAATATATTGGCAATCTGTAAACGTTTCAAAATAAGATGCAGTGTATTGACGATGAACGCCAAAATTTAACGTTTTTGTAAAATTGTTGTGTTTCAATTTACTTAACCCACCCTAGCTTTAGTGACGGTTGAATAGTAGAGTTATGTAAGTTTTTCTGTTTACATTTAGGTATAAAATTGCATAGTGAGTTGCTACCCAACAGAAGTTTGGTTAAAATAGTTACTTCATCTAGGGTAATCTAAGTTAGAAAATTTTTTGTTGTCGGTTATTTATATTATTCTATTGGTTAGGCCACTATGGTATAGGTTAAGATGAGAAGCTACTTTTTAGGAAGTTGCTTGTTAGGAAGTTGCCTTTTGGAAAGCTGCTTTTTGGGAAGCTACCTTTTAGAAAGTTGCTTGTTAGGAAGCTACCTTTTAGAAAGTTGCTTGTTAGGAAACTACCTTATGGGAAGTTACTTGGTAGTAAGTTACCTGTTAGGAAGTTACATCATAGGAAACTACTTGATAGCCAACTGTGGCATAGGTTACAATGGGAAAGCCTAGTACGGCATAGTTACTTACTTGTTATAAAGTTACATGTTGGGAAGTGACTTGTTAAGGCAGTTACATTTTAGGAAGTTACCTTTTAGGAACCTACCTGATAGGAAGTTACCTTTTAGGAAGTTACCTGGTAGGCTAGTTACGTGATAGACTAATAGTTTGGTTTAGTCATTCATTAGTTTGTATGAGTTTTGTTGCTTGTTAAAATAGGGATAAAAACGATGTATATGAGTAGCTTGTTGGGCTGTTCTTCAGCCAGTCGTGAAATAAACTTGGAAGTGACAACATCTCCCTATTGTTCCAGCTTTAGTGCTACTGTTCTTTGATTTAAAGTTCAATAGAGTTTTTTTTTGTTACATTAACGTTTCACGATTCACCCAGTTCTATTTTCATTGGGGTACCGTTAACGTGGTTCTTTACTTTGCCTTACAACCAAAGTATTGTCTCGCGTAGTCTTCTACATCGGCTGGACGTTCCATCCAATTGCTCTACCAACTTCAAGCTTTTGAAATTACATGCAGTAAATGCAAATTGTATATAAAAATATTCCCGTATTAAAAAAAATGCTTAAATTTTCAGTAGAGTTGGAGTCATTAGAGCATTTGGGAAATGATCGATTTTTTTAGCTCCAGTTCGTAAACTCCTCCAAATTGATGTTGAGGAAGGTTTTGAAGCGATTCTCCAGCGATGAACACTCCTGGAATAGTTTGGAAGCGCTGCTTCACCCTCTTTTCACTTTGATTTATGTACTGACTTTCAACAACTTCCTACATTCGTCTCATCACTTCTAAACGGGACTGCATTTGTTCCACATCCAAAACGCTTTAAGAAAGCGTTCAATTTCCTATTTGGAATTAACACCTCATTTAATTAACCACTTGAATGTCAACCCTACTTTTAAAAATATGCACCGCGTTTTTTTTTAATTCAGAAAGTTCTGTGGAACGCAATTGTTACATGCGAATCAAAATCTTAAATGAGACGGAATGATGTGGGAATGGAAAAGTTAATTATGTTAATGCGCGAAATTACTGACTGATAAGGAGAGATGAAAACATCTTTTCTCCTTCTCTCACTGCTTTCTCTTTTCAACCACCAATTTTCACTATTAAGAAAATTTTGCTAAATAATCTTTTCAAGATTCTCCTAACACGCTTTTTTCGGAAGCTTAGCTAGCTTACCCTCATTTACAAGCGTAATTTTGTGTCTAACGCGTTTTTTTTTAATTTTTAAAGTCAAAAGTTGTAAGACGCTGTTAAGTTATTTTAAGAAATGTAAAGAGCTTTTCTCGTGTTCCGTACAGAAGGAGAGAGTGCATGTGGCTGTTAAATTCAAACTTCTTGATTGAAATATACAAGTTGTTCCTTATGTCAGTCTCAGAAAATATTTCATACAATTCCAACTCAATTTTTAAACAGTCCAAGCTGTTTCCAATGATAACTGTTATCAATCAGATGATTTTATAAAAATGCATTTTCTTTAAATTTACATATCAGCAGTCATGTACAGAACGTTATACTCATGTTAAACAACTTTCTTCCATGTTTCAAAATTTTTGCTACTTTTTCTTATTCCTCTCCAATTTTTGGAAGTTTCTCCAATTTTGGCAACTTTCTTCAATTCATGACAAACAAACGGGCGAACTTAGAAATATTTGGACAGCAAAAACTCGCATTTTTTATTTATGACTCAAAAACTGTTTTTTTTTAAATCAAGCAATAGGATAAACAAACATATATGAGAATAATCGACATCAAAGAGCCCTTATTTGCATCACATCTCACTTTTATACGCCTAAGCCAAACATCACTTTTTGGGTGAAAGTTTTTACACCAATGTTACTTATTGACAAGGAATTAGATATCCTAAAAACCTCCTACATAAAATCCCGTGTCGCCTTGGAATGCCTCCTAAATTTATACAACTACAGAGTGTTCTACAAAGAGAAATTTAAAAAATAAGAAAGTAAAAACTAAATGTGGTTCTAGAAAAAAATTGCTACGAATTAAATTCCAGAATTTGCAGCACAGAGCAACTAGCTACCCCTTGTGGAAAGTTTTTAGATTTTACTACAGTTGCTATTCTACAGCAGCGTCTCCTGGACTTTCTCTGTTTGTTACAAAACATTCGAAACGCTCTGTACAGCTGGCGAGTGGATCTAGTGAAAGCGGTAAAATTTGTATGTTCTCAAGTCAAATCCATTAGCTTACAATCGCTAAGTGATTTTGGTAAATCAAAAATGAGCCAATTCAAAAGGATTTTTCCAAGCAACATTTTGATTTTAGAAACTCTTTCTTTTCGCTCTACGATTCGTGTGCGATTTGAAAAAAAAATGTAATAAAATCACCGAAAAACGTCGTTGTCCGCCACGCACTCGCCGTCAGATGACGCTAGGAAAATTCTTCCCTTTTGGCAAATGCAGACTTGGTAGACGGCGGCGGTGGACTTTGGAGGGTGCGCACCGTAGGTGGCATGGACGCTCCCACCCTCCCTAGGCACCTGCCATGGATAGGCCCACGGTCTCCAAATTGGACCTAATAAAGGAGTTAAATGGTGAAAAGTCATAGTTTACAAGAATTTTATGTTTATGACCCTTAAGGATCCAAAGGGCCTTACTTCGCCACTTTGTGACATGAGTTTGGGTCCTCGAGGGCCAGGACACTGATGTCGACCCCTCCAGAAACGAGATTTACCCAAAAAGTACCTAAATGTCGCGCATCGGGGACTCAAGTCTAATTCAAAACAAAAGGAGAAAGTAATTGCGATTACTAACTGCGAATTAGAATATTGGGAAAAGGAAAACCGTTGAAACTTGATCTGAAAACTGTCGGTTGAATAAAGCAAAAGCGCTGAAGGAGGTAAAGAAAACCAAATAAAGTTGCTTTCTCCAAGTGAAACTGACTTTCACCAATCTCATGTCCCTCAGTCTGCTTTCACTTTGGGTGTTTACAGGGACCCTCCAAAAGTTGCACCCCCTTCGCCTATTGTTTCAAAAATCCAGATTACCAGAAATCCAAATTTTATTGAAATTTGGCGTTTATTTAGCCGCTGAATCGTTAGTTGATTGGGTAATTAATTCATTTGTTAGCTTAATTGTCATTTAGCCTAATTAACCCACCTGAAACTAGCGACCCTATTTTCGAAATAAAATCGATTTTTTTTTTCAAAATTAAAAAAAAGTCTCACAAGTTTCTTAATAGTCCAACTATTACGCAGCGTCCATTCTCAAAAGTATTATTGTGCTGCGTCAATTTTTAGAAGTAGCGCGCAAAATTTACAGTTAGTACGTTATTCTGATTTTAGAGCAAGATCAGTAACTTTTGTCAACCTTTTTGAACCTAGATTTTTCTATTTTTTTTTCCAAGTGGATTCGAAGTTACAACCACTAGAAAAGAAACGTTTGAGTGAGATTTTGAGTTTGAAGCTTGGCGCTGAATGTGAATGGTTGTTGAGGAGGTAAGTTTGAATAAAAATTCCTTTCGCCAAATGAAATTGAATTAGCAAGGAAACCGCACTTTTACTTAATTCGTTTTCACGTGTTCTATTCTGTTTTTGATTGAGAAACCATCCGCATTTCAAAGGAGAAACAGAACCAATCTTATTCTCGAAACAGTCGATACTCGTTGAAACAGCTTTTCTAAAAAATTCTAGAACGCTTTTCTGGAGTAAGTTTGTTCAGTGTTCTGTTGTGACAGCGAGTTTGAATTTCCATTTTTATTTTCATTATTTTTATTTTATTTATTTTTATTTTGGACATTTCAATCATAATTTTAAATTTACTTCCTCAATTTCCCTTTTCAATGGTGGTCATTTCAGTGGGATTTGAAATAAATTTACAGTAAAATAGCAAATAATCACCTCCAATTTTTTACAGAGCCTTACGCGAAAAAACTTCTATTCAAAATTTCCATGTATTTTTAAAAATGCATCAAGTCAAACAAAAAACATGGAATTCTGAAAATGTAGGCCGAAAGTAATAGTTAAACAGAGGATGAACTGAAGCTTACGTTAGAATAAATGTGAAATGGCTCCTGAATAATTATTTTCCATAAATGAAGTTTCTATCTTTTTGCATACCAGTTGAAAATATTTGCAAAATTACAGAGCATTTTTATGTTCGTAATAAAAGAGAAATTAAATTTGCTGTAGCTGTAGAGTAACTGGATTAAATCTAAAAATGTTGACCGAAGAATAGGGCCTTTAGCATTTTTATACAGGAAAGTCTTGTTTTTCGGATTTTTTTATTTCACGACATGCAAAATATAGGGTTGTCAATTTGATGTTTTACGGTAACTTAGCCACTCTCGTGTTCATGTTCACCTAATTGAATTAAATTCAACCCAATTAAATTACACTCAGCGCTTTTTCGTTTACTTTTCACAAATTTGCTTCTGCCCTTACCTTACACTTGCAATCAAATTCCTTCCCCGTATCTAAAACATTAACTCCTAATTAACTCCACTAATTAACCCTTGATTAACTCGGCAAATTAACAATTTATTAATTATTATTCACCAATTAACTAAAGTTTGTAGAACATTTTGATCGGTTTTCAAATCCTTCAAAACTAAAAATTCCTGAAAAAGTTGACAAATAAATTTATTTGTATTCATATTTAAATTTAATATTTTCCAAAGGTAAGTGTAAGTTTTCAAGTAGAAAAACGCAACGCCGCTGAGTCGAAAAATTCGTTGAGGTTTAGTAAATTCATAGTGAAAAAGTTTTGGATTAAACGTGGCTTTATACATTATTAAATGATGCCTTGTTTTTGAAACTCTCTGTACAAGCACAATGTGTTGAACATCTCATACAAAAAGAAAAAATCCAATAAACCAGAGACTTTGTCTAAAAAAGGGTTGTGCATCCGACTCTTACAATTTTCACCACCGCTAATTTAGTTAACAATGGACTATGTACATTTGGGAAAGAGTTTTATATTTGCAATCACTATTTTTATTCTACAGCGAAATTTCCTTTCCCTTACTTTCTCTTTTTGTTTGAACATAAGAAACGCGCTGTAACTTGACATTAAAGAAATTGGTATTTTTTGGCAACCAGATACTCTTTTACCTTTTTTAAAGGAGAGCCCAGAAGGATTTTACTTGAAATTAGTTGTCTAATTTTACAATTAATTGAATTTGTTCCTACACGAAGAGAAAGCACATTTGGAAGAAGTGCTGGAAATGGGATTAGAGGCCACTGGACACTCAACCTGCACTTTATCCCTCCTCGCCAACAGCCACACATCAGCTATCGGAGAAAGGTAACCTGAAAAAACACCACCTTCACTTCCGGTTTAAGTGATTAACTCTCCCAAATCCTCACCTTCTACCTAATCCTAACTCAAAAGCACAATTTTTTTTACTCTGTTGACCCTTAAGGGTCAAAAGGATTTTACATTTTACTGTGCCACTTTGTGACATGAGTTTGAGGTGCTCAAGGGCCATGACACTGATGTCACCAGCTCCAAAAACGAGGTTTACCCAAAAATGTCGATAGAGCGCGTCGTTGACTCAAGTCTAATTCAAAACAAAAAGAAAGTGAAATTCAATCTGGAGAAAATTGTTCAACCAACAGAGAAAGCATTTGCGTTAATGAAATAAAATATTGGGGAAAGCAGATAGCAAAAGCAAAACTCTTGGCTGAATAATAGCAAAAGCGCTGACGGGGGTACATAAAACAAAAGGAAGTTGCTTTCTCCAAGTGAAACTGACTTTCACCAAACTGAGCTCATGTCCCGAGTCAGCATTTGGGCGTTTGCAGGGACCCTCCAAAAGTTGCACCCCCTTCGCCTATTGGTTCGGAAACTATCCAGAAGCCATATTAAAAGTTAATTGAAATTACTGGCGCTAAAGTAGATTCATTACTTAATTGGTTAATTAATTAACTAACTTAATTATAATTTAGCTTTAATTAACTCACCTGCAACGACCAGCGACTCTAATGCAATGAGAAGCTCCTTATTGTCTTCAGCCAGCAGCGTCCGTCCGTGGCTGTCACTCACTTTCAGCGATGAGACCAATATTTTAAGAGCATTGTCTCCTCAACGGTAAAAACCGTTAAAATACCGTTCTCAAAATTAAAAAAAAATGTTTTAATTCTAGAAACAAATCTCCTCTACCTAACTTTAGTTGACTGACGAGTCGACGGCTGGAAGAAATTGCGTTTAAGCTAATGCTGCGACTTCCCTCCAGCACAATCGCTTGACCTTTCATCGAGCGGATTTTTGACGCAATGAGGTTGTCCAGCATCATCGCTTCGCCGCAGAGCTGCAGTCCTCCAGGAAGAATTTTTAGAGGGCCGAGGCCATTCTGCTGAAAAAAAGTGCATGTTACGTCAATTTCAAGTTTGTACTACAGTTTGTAAAAATACTGCCACAATACTTTTGCGTCAATTTTCAAAAGCAGCGTACAAGCTTTTTGCGTTAACTTCTATACGAAACTATTGGAACAATTTTGAAATGCAACGTCAATCTTAGGAAATATCGTACCACTCTCCTGCGTCAATTTTCAAAAGTAGGGGAACTAGTGTGCTGCGTCAATTCTCACTAATTTATAGCCCACATGCCCACAAAAGCTAGTTAAATTTCTTTGAACCTACATTTTTTTTTAGCTTTTTGTTTCAAATGGAATTCAAGTACTAAAATTGGAATATGAAAATGCGTCTTCGAATTTCAACAAATATTGTTACCAATGCGTCAATTTTCAAAAGTAGCATACTAGTGTGTTGAGTCAATTTTAAATAGCATAGAATTGTGATGCGTCAATTTCCGAAAGTAACGTTACTATCGAGCCTCAAATTGCGTTGTCCGAATCAACTAATTTAATTTTACGGAACGACAATTCTTCAAGTTTTTTTTAAGTGGAATCAGAGTAAAACGATTTGAAACGTTTGAAATAGATTTTTAATTTGAATTTTGGCGCTGAATGTGACTGGTTGTTAAGGAGGGAAATTTAAATTAAAATCCGCTTCGGTCAAATGGAATTGAATTAGCGAAAAAACATACTTTCACAAATCGCTTCACCGCTTTCCCATTTTCTTCATTGAAAACAGCCGCATTCCAAAGGAGAAACAAAACTTTAATCTTATTTTGAAAACAGTCAATACTCGTTCAAACAGCTTTTCTAAATAATACTAACTATTGTGCTGCAACATTTTTCACTATTATTGTAGCCAATTAAGCTTGAGGAAACTAGATTTAGTTTTGAACCTATAGTTTTTTTTAGCTTTTTGTTTCAAATGAAATAGAAGTACTTTTATAACTTTTAACACTTAATATCAAATAAATGATCGATTGAATACTAAAATTGGAGTATGTAAATGCGTCTTCAATTTCAACAAATATCGTTACTACTTTTAAATCGTCAATTTTCCAAAGTAGCGTACTATTGTATTGCGTCAATTTTTGAAATTATTGTGTTGGGCTGCGTCAATTTTCAGAAGTAGAGTACATTTGTGCAGCGGTATTTTATACAAGTGACGTTATTATTGTGCTTCACATAATTTCCCAAACATTGGAAACAGCTCTAACTGCAAACTGTAAACAAATTTTGACTTGGAATTTTGCTGTATATTTTTTAAGTGGATTCGGAACAGAGAAAAAAACGTTTTAATTAGATTTTGAATTTAAACTTTGGCGCTGAAGGTGAATGGAAATTAAGTTTAAGAGGGAAATTTGTATGAAAATCCTCTTGCGTCAAATCGAATTAGAGAAGAAAAAAAACGCACGTTTTATAAATTGTTTTCGCCACTTTCCTATGTTGTATTTTACGTGAAACTGGCACATTTCAATGGAGAAACAACATCAATCTTGTTTTGAAAACAGTAACCACTCATTCAAACAAGTTTTCTAAATAATTCTGAACTCTTTTTTAGAACAATTTTATTTAGGGCTCTTTTTTTGAATGCGAGTGTGAAAACGGATTTGAACAAAGGTGAAAGTTCTTAGGGAGAAAGTGATTAGAAAAGTAAAAGCGTGTAAAGAAATTTCGAATTTACGCTACCCGTGGTATCTCATTGAATCTTGATAGATTTGAGTACATCTTCCACTGAAAAAAGAAAATGAATCAAATGAACCCCATCCCTTTACATTCCTGGAGCATCATGTACAGGGCCTTTCAAAATTATGGTATAAAACGAAATAAAAATGCTTCGGATTAAGATCACAGTTGTAACTAACTTTTCCATTACGAACGTCGGTACAATCAGATTTTAGTTTAAGCGGCGAATTCTTTCCGTTTCGCTATGAATACACAACTTCTGAAAGTCTCTAGACCGGAAGTTTTTTTAAAAAAAATTCCGGACAACTAGCACTGTTCTAAAAAAAAATAGACTTAAATCCCGAAAGAAAGAGAGATATCATCAGAAAGACTAAACTCGTACTCTAAAAATTTAAATTCCACCCCTGTATTGAAACGCTCTGTATATTACAAAAAGAAATTACGGAAGAGAACTTGATGACCATGACGTGTGACAAAATGCTTGTTGCCATGGTCATAACTCAGCCACTCACTCCCTCCGGACACCACTTCGTCAACCACGGTCTTCGAAAGTCAACCTGGAGAAAGGAAGCGCTCTGATTGGTCGAGATTATCAAAACCATTATCAAAACACACCGGGAAGAATCAAAATGACCTGAGTGTGAGGTAATGTTGTTGTTTTAACAGAATTTAAAAAAGAACAATCAAACTTGACAGCTAACTTAGATTTAAACAGCATTTACTTAGAAAGTTGGAGAATAAAATTTTCTCCGCTCGGCACTTTTAAAAACAAAATCCGTTTCCAATAAAGGAAAAATAATATTCGAGTAGTATTTTGTTAAGCAGACTTGAAATGTTTTTTAGAAAAAAGAGAAAGTCAGGAAAACTATGATTGTGAAAAAACGGCGAGAATTCAAATCCAAAATTTGTCATTTCAAATACAAAAAACCCACTGTACATTTTGCATTTTCATTTCGGGTCTTTTAGAATAATTAAAAAAATATTGACTTGTAAACTTGAAAATCATAACCGCGACGCTATTTGATGTTTATTCTCACGCAACGGTACGTTTGCTTTGCTTTTACCAAAAAATGCTTTCTTTCTCTTCCTAAACTGGTCGTTTTCTTTGTTTCTTAAAAAATAATGTTACTTTCTCATTTTTCAAAAAAATTTACTTTCTCCTAGAATTCAGTAATTTTCTTTATCAAGTAGTCTTTTTTTCTCATTCTTAAATAACTGTTATTTTCTTTTTTTTTAAAATAGTGTTAACTCTCTAATGAAATGTTTTTGTTCTAGCAACTTTACTAAAATAATTCTAATTTTTTCAGTTAAACTGCTACTACTTTATCTTTCTTTGTAATAATGTGATTTTTTAAATAAAAAAAGGAGTAATTTTTCCATAAGATAATGTAACTTTGTCCAGCTAAATTTTGATACTCCAAAATTGCGTGACCTTCTCTGATTCCGCGTTAACTGCTGTTCAAACAGACTCGTTGAAACCGCAACCCGGATGTTTTCGAATAGCTGTTTGAAAATAGTTTCTAGAAAATCTTTTCTGGATGATGAAATGCACTAGAGCTTCACCTCCTCTGACAATGGAACCTCGCCAGCTTATACTCACCAATCGGCACCATTGTCACACATGTTATTAAGTAGTCATACTACTTTTTATTTTTGAAACTTTTTGAAATTTTGAAAATTTTGAGAATCCTTATGGGATTTAACACGGGAAAAAGGACGATTGTAAGGTGTAGTGTCTGAATAAGTTAAATATTTTAACGATAACCCCCCTTTGAAGCGTTTGTTTTCCCATGTTAAATCCCATAAGGATTCTCAAAACTTTCAAAATTTCAAAAAGTTTAAAAAATTTGAAAATAAATATCCGCCGCTATTTTTTTCATAAAAGCAATGTTATATGACTACTTAATAACATATGTAACAATGGTGTCGATTGGTGAGTATAAGCTCGCGAGGTTCCATTGTGAGAGACAAGTCACATTTTAAAACTGTGTTAATCAATCTACTTCTTATTCCCATTTGCTAACCTTTGTTTGGGTTGAAAACCGTGGCAAAAACACCGTTGTGTCCAACGGTTACTCAAAATACCGTGGCTTCTACCTACGGTTTTACTTTCAAGGACAGGCGCTCGCTCATCCTCCATTCACAGCTCCACTTCAACTTGACGACAAACTTGTGTGTCCAACTTTTTTAAAAGTCCACCCTCCCGTGCAAAAAAAAAAAATTAAGTCGACGACATGAAATCCACTAAAATCCAGAGCCTAAGAAAGTCATTCTGCTGGAGAACCTCTTCTGGAAAAATTTTTCTGGAGAAGAACCTTTGCGGGAGAAACCGGAAATGGGAGCTTTGGCTTAAGCGGAGGGGCCCCTTGGTAACCCTTTGTAAAAGCGTGTTTAGTATGCGAGTGGAGGAAACACATGTCACTGGGAAGACAGCGGGAAGTTTTGAAAATCGCTTGCTTCCTCAAATCGCTTTTGCTCGAATCGCTTGACGCCTGGAATGAAGACGGCAGCAGGAGAAATCTCGACAACCCAATTGTGGTTCTGGAGAAAGTGGAAGGAACATGTGTTTGGAATAATTCCTAATTGACTTGGTGGCTTTTTATGAGCTTTCCTGGAATTAGCTAGAATACAAAGAGTGGCTTGGGTGGGGCCCGGTGGGATAACACAAAAATTGAGAGCCACTTGGCCCCACGTCTTAAAGTTCCAGTTGGTGCTCCAGACATTCCAGTTCCAACACTGGCTTTGCCTTACCAAGAGATCAGAGTCATGATCTATGTTAGTTGACTCGATGTGCCAAGAATAATTAATAAAAACACTACAATTTCATCACTTTTACCTTTTTATCTTCAAACACTATTTGAAAAAGTTAAATTACTTATATTAAATACTTGCGATGCTTGCAGTACTTTCTAAATGCTGTTTAGAAAGCTGTACTTGTACTGTGTGTTGAGAACGCCAAATGAAAAAAATAACAGTGAATACCCCTGATTTGCACTTAAAATTTCAGTTCGCAGTTTGGACTGCTGTCTTTTATACAGTAAAGTAACACGCTTAAAAATGTGCAGATCGTTTTTTTAGGAAATGTACACGACAGAGAGAAAGTCCCAAAAATTCTAAGTGCAATAAATTTAAGCGTGTTGATTGTGGCTTATGCCTAATGTCAAATAAACGATTGACGCATTTACATGGTCATATGGTTTGTGTAATTTTTTTAGAATTATATTTAAACGACTTTCTCTGACTCTCGCTTTCTCTACCGCACATAGGAAAGGCTCTGTATATCTAGAACGATTTGAAAAGGGATTGTAAAGAATTTTATTACGAGCCTCCAAAACCACTTTTGCAAGCTCTACAAATGAAAGTGAAGCCCTCAACGGCCATCTGCAAAAGGGCTCCCTCATATGAGGGCGTTTGCGAGGGCTTAAGTGGTGTTAACACCAAAGTATTTCCTAGAGAATTTTTTTTACTTCTCATAATTCCAACTTTCTCTTTTTTCTTAATCTTTTGATTACATTTTGATAACAAAATTGTTGAATTTTTTTTAAATATGTTAAAAAATCTTTTAAAAACATTTCCAAAAAACAGTTCATTCGAAATATAAATAATAATCGTTTCTTGAAAGCTCTCAGTTCACGTCCGAACGAAGAGTTGAACTGACAAGGAACTTTGGAAAAGACCCTTTTTTCAACCACCCAAAAATACACGTCTTTCCTTTTGCGTCAACAGCCAACTTTCACTTTCCTTCATCCGTAAATGGCCCGTGCAACTTTCACCGAAAATATCGCATTCGTAGTAGAACGATAGTTATTAGAAGGATGCGCTTTCGATTAAATATTGATTTAATTGTTTACTGAAAGTCTTTCGAAATTGGAATGCATTGAAAACACATGTTCATTATTTCCCGCGTAGGACACCTTCAATCATAATTTAAATCGACTTGATCAATTCTCCTTTCTTTTAAAGGGAGTTCGTTTCAAGGGGATTTAGAACAAAATTACCACAAAACGCCAAATAATCGTCTGCTAAACCTAACTTTTTAACAACTAATTTAAAAAAAAATTAGTTTAAAAAAATCTTTTGATATTTTATTTAATATATGAAGGTTTAGGCCTTCACCAAATGTCCCAAACAATTTTAAAGTCATTTTCAGCCAAATCAAGCTGCAAATATCACAAACAATTTGCTAGATATTTTTAACTGTAACTGTTCTTATAATTTGTAGCTTAAGATATTGTTTTTAGCATTTTACATAACAGTTGAGAATAATTTGCATCATGCGCAGAGCATTTTTATGATTCCTACAAAAAGAGAAAGTCGCTGTAATACTGAATTTAAATTTAAAAAAAATGACCAAAGGATAAATACTAATGATGACTAAAACCCCCGGGGTAATATTTCGATCTTAAATTATATAATTTCTCTTGAATAAAGTCTTTTTTCGGATTTTCTATTTTTAGTCGTGACACAAGAAACGCTCTGTACATTTTTGTAGCTGTAAAGATAATATGTCAAATGCAAGGTTGTTCTATCCGATCTTTTACGGCAACTTAGCCACTATCATGTTCAGGATCACATGATTTATAAAACGTGGATTTTAAATTTATACTCTTTGGACGATTGTCAAGACATATTTCTTTCTTATCATAATTTTTAACACACTATTCATTCTTTCAAAAAATCTTTTGAAAAAATCACGTGGAAACAAGCACTTTGTTTCCTTGATTGAAAAATTTGCAGAAAAAATATGAAGAGTGTTTTTTATGTAAAAAAACAACAACAATTTCTTCCGAAAACGTTTCAGATAATTTTGAATTCAATTTGAATTATACCAAACGTAAAGACACAAAACTTTATTGTAACAAGCCTCACTCGACTATCTGTCATAATCAAAGTAAAATACTTAGCCAACAATAGAATAAAAATCAAATGGCGTCTTCATTACAATTTTCTACAATTATTTATAAATTCAATAACATTTAAGTTGGAAACATTTGCATAATGTGTACAGAGCGTTTTTTATGTTCTGAAAAAATATTGAAAAACTGAAGTAGTCTAAAAATCTAACTTCACACTTGCCATGGCCCATGGGTGACAAATTGTGCCTTATAATTTACATCTCTTTTCCAGAACGACCTTTAGTTTCCCGAATTTCATTACGAACAGGGCTTAAAAACGCGCTGTATGTATTTGTGGTAGAAAATAGAAATATAAAAATGTGAATGTGGGGCTGCTATTGGACGTTTTACGGTAACTTAGCCACTCTCATTTCCAGGTTCACCTGATTTATAAAACGTGATTTTAAATTCACACTCTTTGGGCCATTACCATGTACACATATTTCACACATATTTGAATTTCAATTGACACCATGCTTTCTAGAACAATATTTAGTGTCCCGGACTTTAGTGAACATGACATAAAAAGCACACTGTATATTAAGTAGTAGAAAAATGGTTTGTAAAAATTATGAGGATCGCTATTTGCAGGATTGCTATTTGACGTTTTGTGGTAAATCTCTCTAGTTTAGGTTCACCTAATTTAAAATGTGGATTTAAATTAAAATCCTTTCGAAAATTACCATGAAGACATATTTCACATACATATTTTTGGACCCTGCCTTTTTTTGTGCTAGAGAATTAAATTCTGGAATTTGCTGGACAAAATTCACCCTGGATGAAACTGGAGGCACTTGAGGGAGACAGGAAATCTCTGTGAAGGCCTCCCCCACCCTTAGCCACTGTATTTTTAAACACGTGAACTCTGCTGTTAACCTGAAAGTGGTTTCCAAATGAGCTGGAGAGTCTCCTGGACACGGATCCTGGACAAGTTTTGGCTGGAGAAGAAAGTGCTAATGCATTGGGATTCTTTGACCATGGACCACTTCCAGTGTCCTTGCGTTCCATTAGTATAGCGTCTCCATGTCAAAAATTGACTCTCCAGGAACAGTCTCAACCCAATTAAACCACACTCAACACGCTTACTTTCAATTAGCAGAAGTTTGCTTCTGCTGTAGCTTAAATCTTAAAACATTAACTCTTAAACTCCACTAATTAACTCATGATTATCTCAAAAATAGAATATTCAATAATTCTTGTTCACCAATTAACTAAAGTTGTCGGTTGTCAAATACATTGTAAAGTCTTTAGATTTTAACTCAACATTTTATTCTGCAAAGATAGTTACTTTCCTTGACTTTCTCTTTTTTACCATATATATCAATCAATCAATCATTTTATTTGATATAAGGCACGCCCAGATCATCATGAATACGAGTAAAGTAAAAATTTTCCAATTATATTAATAGCTAAACATAGCATAAGTCCATTTAAGTAGTATTAAAATCAAATGAAAAATGTTTAAAATAAAATAATATTTTACCATATATAAGAAATGCTCTGTATCTGGGCATAATATTACAATTTTTAGATGCTTTTGAAAAGAGATATTTTTTGCCTTATTTTATCTAGAGTCTTGCAGGATTTAAGTCGAAATTCGTTGTTTAGTCATCACTAAATTGCAAATTGTTCGTTATACGAGGAGAAAGCACATTTGGAGTAGGTCGTGGAAATGGGATTAGGGGCCACTGGACACTCAACCTACACTTCATCCCTCCTCGTCTAGCAGCGACGCATCAACGCTCGGAGAACGTGGTAACGTAACGTGGAGAAAGCACACTTTCACTTTTGGCTCAAACAATTAACCCCACTCCAGATCCCCAGCTTCCGCCTGATCCTAACTCAAAGACACATTTCCCTTAACTTTCAGTTCCAACATTTTATTGAGCCCTTAGCTTTCACCCGTAATCTAGTCACTTCCTCCAGCCAAATTCCTTAGAGTTCTGGATATAAGAACAGAATACTTCTTTTTGCATGAATCAGCGTCAGAGACCTCGAGGTCAATAGCTTACGATTCAGAAGAGCTGAAAAGGGCTCATTGAGAATTCATGGATGAAGTTATTGAAGAGGCCAAAGGAAGTGGGTGAAAGTGTAAGATTTTAAGTTTCAAAACTCTTTACTTAATTTAAGTAAAATTTGACTTTCTCTTTTTGTACAGGGCATTAAGAAAGACTCTGTACTTCAAGGATACAGATGCTAACAATAATGTCGGTCGATAACTCCAAAGGAAAGAATAACGCCTTTAGTAATGCTTATTATACTCCCGTTAAAGTTCGGAGTTTTTTAAGACGAGGTGCATTATCTTTGAATATGCGTTTAATATAAATAAATAAAATAATAATAATAAATAATCCACATCAAAAATTAACTTCCAGGAACATTGCCTCAAATGACAAGGTCTCAACCCAATTAAACACAACTCAACGCGCTTTCTTTGACTTCTTAGAAGTTCGCTTCTGCCATAACCTGACTTTTGCCATCTTATTCCTTTCTCTTGTCTAATTAACTCATAATTAGCTCTACTAATTAACCCTTGATTAACCCCGCTAATTAATTCTTAATCAACTCGCAATTTACAAATATATTAAGTATTGTTCACCAATTAACTAAAATTTTGTAAGAACATGGCTTCAGTTGTCAAATTCTAAAAAATGAAGTCTCCAAAAACCAGAAAAGTTAATTGATTTAAATGTAATACCAACCTAGACTATGATTTCTTAGATTCCGCAACATTTTCATTTCAAATATGCAGAGTCTTTCATAATTTGAAGTTAAAAAGTCGAAAATCTCAACGCCGCTGAGTCAAAAAACTTGTCGAAGCTGAGGCAACTCTTGGTGAAGAAGTTATGATGTACTTCTAAAATGTAAGTTTACACTGTTGTTCCCTTTTTCATTCATACCATGAAAAGGTTAACCAGCGGACAGCTTGTCATTTTTGGTCCTAAAATCAGCGATTTTTGGCTCCTACAGCTTTCAACACATTATTTTTTCAAACAACACTTTTTTCTTGAAAAAAAAAACTGAAACTGAAAAGAAACTGAACTATCGCTGACAATACTTATTGCAATACAAAGCGTCTAGCATTAATTTTGCTTTAAGAATTTGTTTTTGTGTATTAATTAGTTAATTTGAAATTTTATTAAAAAAAATACAAATTAGTGCAAATTTTAGGAATTCAAATTTAGTTAAAACAATATAGAACAAAATTTTGATGAGGAAAAGCTTTGAACAGCAAAAACTCACTTTCAGCGATAAGCACAATATTTCCAGGGCATTGTTTCCTGAACGGTGAAAACCGTTTACTGAAAAGGTTTTCAAATTTTTTTTAAATTTTATGTGAACATTTGCACAGTGTATTCGTTCAATCCTGTTCTGAAATCCAGAAGGTTCTTCATTTATGGCTGATCCATTAGAACATGGATTCTTGGAAATGCTGGGCAAGTATATTTTGTCGTTGAAAATTCCAGCGAGATTAGAAAATGCGCAATATCTTCCATTGTCTCCAGAAACTCCAGGAGCATCATTTCTCCAGGACGAAAACCAAAGAAACACTTCTCCTTTGTGGTGA
>JAQFYP010000146.1:0-32565 GCA_034694865.1 Bilobella braunerae
CCTTTCAAGGTCAAATCCTACTTTTGCATGAAACAAAAAGTTATGATGGTTTAAATGACCCCAGAGTCTCCCTTGACAAGGAAATGACCCCTTGACATGAAAATTTGGACTTCTGTTTTCTAGTCTAATGATTTAAATGTTTCTAATTCTATCTTTCCTACTTCCGCTACTGGTTGACCGTTTTACCACGGTTTATTTTATACTAAAAACAATTTGAGAGGGTCGTTTTATCATCGTTGTGTACACTAGAAAATTAAATTATGTAGTACAAATGCTGTATATTTGATTTGTAGTTTAGCATTTTTAATTTGGCTCCCTCTTTGGTAAAACAAATGACAATGGATATGGAAAATTTGGAAGTAAACTTGAGAAGTGATTGTATGACGATATAAAAATACGAAAAACTATTCAGTAGAAGCACATACTCGAAATCTTTTTCTAAATTTAATGTTAAATGTTAATTTTAATTTAATTTAATTAAAACATAACAACCCAGACTGCTTTTTATTAAACTTTCATGACAAAATTTTCTTACATACGATAATAAGCAAACTTATTTTTGTCACGTAGGCCGCTTTTAAAGAATTTAGGGAATTAGGCTGTATTCATCAATAAAAAATAATTACTTAGTCAAACTTTAATGTTGGTTTTATGTTTATATGGTTGTTGCTTACTTTAATGAAGGCTTACTCCCATTTTTTCTTCAAAAATTCTAAAGTGTCTTGATGACATATTTTTGAAATTTAATGAAGGTCATACAGAAAAGCAAGTTCATAAATAATCATATCCAATACATTTAGTACTTTTTAATGAGGTTTGCTATACATAAACAAATATTTCAGGCACTCCTTTTTATAGTAAACTGTATTTTTCATTTCCTTCAATGCACTAAAATCTTGAGAGGGTTTCTAAAAGCTAATATTAAGCAAAGGCGAAGAGTAAGGTGTCTTGATTTCTAACTCTAGCGTCCATTAAGTTTCCAAAACAAAGACAGTAAGCGTAGCTGAAATGTTGTCTCGACAAACTTGGAAATTTGTCCTACCAACTTTCGACGCGGGCTACAGGTGGGGAATTTACAGTTTTAAAGCCAAGAAACAAAAAAATTACTATGTTATTCAGCGTGCCAATAGTATGATGCAATGTAAGACGACAATTGCCATTGCAATCATTCAAAATCTAATCTCCATAATATTTTTTCTAACTTGGAGATTTTTCACACCAAACACCATCATCCTACTTTTCGTATTTGGCATTGACGTAATGCTACTCCTGCTTGTTGTTGGTTTGTTTTGGAACTTTGCATTTATGGCACAAATTTCATCCCTCATAGGCAATTTCTTGTTGGTCCAGCAATACTTTCTTAAGTATTACGTATACAATATTAGTATTACAATACGTAAGTTATTATTATAAATCATCAAAAATGATGTACCGTGGGAATATTTCTTTTGTTAGATAATCAAACAACTCTGTCACTATATTCAGAAACTGATGACTATGAATTTTTACTAAAGCTTATTAATAAGGGTTTCACTTACTTTCGTCTGCTTGTTGTACCACTGCTGGGATGCTTTCTACTTTTCAGTCAAAATGAACTTACCGTCTTGTATTACCAAATGTTTGAAACAATGCAGGAGCAACTGCATATTCCGCCAACTTCTATTTCAACTTATTTTTTCGAAATGGTTTTTATGGTACTTCAGATTACAGGATTTTTTTATGGCTCTTTTGCTCTCTACATGTTTGCTAACTGTTCCATACTTTACACTAACGCAACTCGACTTTGGATGTTAAATTTACGGTAAGTAAATCAAAATAGAACTGTTACAGTTTCAATTTTAAAAATCGACTTCACTATTTTTTTCAGTAAAATGGTTACCGACGCTGAAGGGATCGGTGAGGAATTCCAGAAAACATATGTTTGTCAACAGGTCTTGAACGCATTTGCAAATGACGTCTTTTCCGGAGCTATTGAATTAATTATGTACTCGGCAGACATTTTAATAATGTGTTTGTTTATCGTGATCCAATTTTCAGGAAGAACCTACGTTATTCTTCGAATACTGGTTATAACCATATTAATTGTAACATCGTGTGCACTCAAATCCGCGGTTCATCTCGCTTGCACTTGCCATATTTGCTCTTACGAATTTTGCAGTTACGCTGCAACACAAACAAGACAAAACTCCCATAAAAGTAGATTTTGGAAATCGCGTACACCAATCACGATCTGTGTGGGGAAACACTTTGCTTTGGATTCAAATACTTATGTCCTCACCATATTTGGCAATATCATTCTACAGAATGTTGTAAATTTGCTTATTACCGTCTAAGATTTTTGGTATGAAATATGGTAAAAATTATGAAAAAGACACGTTATTTGAAATTCCCGCAGGGCGGATGGTCAACATGTAAAGGAGAGGGGTAAGGAAATGGTATGGCAGGAGTGCATTAGCATAGATGTTGTCATCAAGCTGTCTCAACAGACTAGCTGTAACATTCCGTTGTTATACGGGCCTAGTCTCCAAAGTTGTTGTCCAAGTTGTCCAATCCAAACAGGGTTTGCACTATCGTCATCAGCATCAATTACGGATAAATTATTTCAAAATGAAGTATCGCTTCCAGCGATTTTTATAGCAAGTTATGTCTATGGTGTAGTGTCTCTTTTTTTACACCTGTCTCTTTAGTTACCATTGCCATGGGTTTGAAATCTTACACATGCACGCACGCACAGATTTAAACAAGGTGATTACTATGGTGAATGTGATTCAAGAATGTGTTCTAGTCAATGCATGTCAATTAAATAACTCTTGTAATCTTAACAACATTGTCTTTAATAATAAGTAAAACGTATTCAATATATTCCTTTTGGAAAATAAAAAAAATGTGTAGGGATATGGTAAGAATAAAGAGCAAATTAGCATAGATGTTGTCATCAAGCGGGCACAACATACTATCCGTAATGTTCTAATTAATAAATAATAATAATTTCAAACTGAATGACTAATTTAAGACTTGTAAGTTTATTGTAAAAATCTTCGTAACGATTCACACATACCTTGTAGATGGGTTAAAGCAATTTTAATGTGTTCTTCTATTAAGTTTGAAGCGTTTTACTAATTTTTTTTGCGTGAATCAAATGTTTTTGCGGTTGAAATTTGGAATTTTACAAGCAACCTTCTAATTTGTATTCTGCTTACCAATGTATAATACTTTATAAATTTAATATTCTCTTGAATAAAAGCCCTATGTTTATGGTTGCACCTTTCAATGTAAGTGTGTGAGATAAGGTATCCCTTGTAGTTATTTACAACTAAGACTGTGAAATTCTTTCCTAAAATTCCGCTTTAGTAAAAAAAAAACATGTTACAAAGTTATGTAGGTTATTAAATAATAATTCTGTATGTCGGACGATTAACAGCAAACTTCAAAATCAACAAGCAACTTTTGTTGCTAATACAAATTTCAGTTAAAATCAACAAAATTTGGAGCAGTCAGGGAACGCTACCCAATTCAAGTTTGATTAGAACAAGGTGTAAAGTAACGAAAATAACGTTAAACTGCTCAGTCACAAATGCAGCAATTTTTTAATTAATGAGTTTTCACTATCTGGATTCCAGATAGTATTGAAAATTTTCATAACTAACGTAAGTAGTAATTACTTAACATTTGACCCGTTGACCACATTGTTGGGGGTGGTGGAGGCTTTCAATTCCAAAATTCAAAAAAAAAATCGCAAAATTTGAAAGCGATTATCTCTGAAATGCGTTCGAATCCTAGGGTTCTTTTTTAAATTAGCCGGTTAAGGATACAGGTACCCTTACAAGGGACCGGCAACAAAAACTCCATCTTGGACTTTTGCTCAGCAGAGTATTTTGATGAAGTTGAGTTGATGAATTAAGTTCAGTGTTAATTTCATTTCCAACTACAGAGTTCAACCCTCGAAGGCCGAGTGGTTAGAGTCCTAACTCTAGCCATGGACGGACACGGGTTCGAGTCCCAGTGTCGCCAATATGGAAGTGTTTTTTTTTTCGAAAGGTTTCCCACTTCCCTTGCCCAAATGGGGTATTGGAGCCCACGGCCCATAGTCTGGGGGGTTAGGAACCTTGTCCTAGCTTGGGTCAAGGTCTTGCCGGGATCAATTCCCGGCAAGAGCAAGCACAGTGAAAAAAAAGTGTTTGGTGTGGTAGTGGTGAGTGGAGGCATTGTAGAAGTTGCGGCTGTGGAGGGGTGTGGTTGAGCCGGTGTGCAAAGCGCTGTGATCGACCTCTGCCTAAGCAGAAAGCTGCTCGGTGGTCAAACCCAGGATCTGGGTGTAGCAGAAAGCCCATTCCCTCACTTCTCACAACAGCCTAGTCAATGTCAAAGAGCATAAAACAAAACTACAGAAAATATTGGTGACCTCAATGGCCTTTGAATTTTGTCATAAGTCAATGGAAATGTATAAAACTTTTATAACAAATTTTTGTAAACTTGAAATACGTAACAATTGCCATGAAACACTCACGACGCTTTCTTTGAGGGCTATTTTTTGAGTGCATAAATTTTCAGTCGATTCATTTATGAACAACTTAGAGGCCCTTAAGGTCACAAATACTTTCCGTAGTTTGAAATGAAAATAACACTGAACGTAATTCAAAAACTCCTAAAATACTCTGCTACGTAAGAGTCGAAGATAAAATTTTGGTTGGCGGTACGTTGTAATAAGTGTACCTACCTGTAGTACCCTAAAGCACGTAATTTAAATAAAGCGACCTTTATCATTTTAATGCTAAATTTATCCGGAAATCAGTCAACGCATGTCGGAGATAATCGTTTCTAAAACTTGCGATTTTTGAATTGAGCACCCACCACTACCAGGAGGGGTTTCAAAGGGTTGATTGTAAGCAAAAATTTCGATAAAAGTACTTAAGGCCGAAAAATTCCTCACAGTTTCATAATTTTTCAAAATTGCTATGACGTCTGCAATTTTTTGGAAACAGTTACTGCATACACTTTCTTAGGTGGGTTTCCCTATGACATGGCAGTTTAACCTTCCTTGCCAAGAAAATGGAATTGCCAAACTGCCAAACAGCTCGTCCAGAGGTGGGAGAATTTTGTTTTAACCTTTAGTTCCTCCCGTCCTTGGAGGCGCTTGTTTGGCCTGCTTTGTCTGCACCACATTTTTTTTTGCTTTATTAAAACCAATATCATGCTCAAATCTAGGAATAAATTTCATAAACTGAAAAAAGTACTTGCAAGGCCAAACCAACCGTGACGTTTCTACGCACACTGGATATTTTACTTTCCGCTTTTAATATTACTACAATTAAAGTGAAATAATGTAATTTTCTGTGTTCACCCATTACTCTATATTTGAGGTATTTTCAATTATACTTGGATGTTCTCAAAATAAGAGGTGTTTCACAGACTGGAAAGTTGATCTTTTTGAAAAATGTCGTTGTCAAGCGTTAAAATTTGAGGTTTGCTGTTAATCGTCCGGGTCCCTCAATTATTAAAAATGAAATAAAAAACCCTTATTCAACATGAAATAAAAATTTTGAATATCAAATCTATCATTTATTGACTAGTTATAATATATGACTAACAAGGTAACGTTTTCTGATGTCCCCTGCGTTTCACGATGACACCTATGCAGTTGAGTAGGCCAAAGGTTCCGAAAAAATAACCTAATGAGAAATTTCTTCTAAATTAAAATTGGCGGAGACATTCAAATTTGAATTGTGGCAGTGACGTGGGAAAGATGAGGTCAACATCTCTTGCACAACTCACTTTCTCTTTCCTCCACTCCAGATTGAGCGAAAGAGGAAAAAGTATGTGAATTAGAAATTCAGAAGCTGGACTCTTCGTATCTCTCCCATGCAATTCCAAATTTCCAAATTAGAATATCTCCGCCAATTCTCAATTGGCGGAAATTTCCCACTGGGTTATTTTTTAGGCCAATTTGTACTACCAAACTGCATAGGTCCTGTCGTGAAACACAGGGGACATCATAAAATGTTATCTTGTTAGTGTTAGATGTCATTATTTTTGACCTTATTGTTTAGAGGGCTTTGTTTTTGACGTCATTTTACTTCTGACTTCTTTGTTTCGACGTCATTGTTTTTGACGTCATTGCTTTTGACTTCTTTGTTTTCACCTAATGAACTGCTTGGAAAGATAAGGATAGCAAAAGAAGGCAGCGGGAAATTTGAATTTGGCTACACTCTTCAAGCCTAGATGTTAAACCGTTGATACTAACATGCAGGCGTCACGACCAGTTCAATTCTAAAAAAACTCAAATTTTGCCGAAAACTCGGCCAAAAATTAAAAAAAACATTTTGGCCAGGGTCACAGACAAAAAATTTTTTTATATGACATTTAACACTTGAGTTTTTTAAGTTTCACGAACTCCCTTCTCGCGGAATTTCGTAAACTGACAACTTAACGTTGGCTAACTTGCATAGTTTGCAACACAAAATGATAAATATCGGTGTAGTATTGCAGTAAATCGAAATACATTGAACTTGATAGTACAAAATCAAAATGCAATTACAAAACTAAAAGACAATAGCAAAACCAAATTGCAATTGTAACGAAAAATGCAATAGCAAATTCAAAATCCAATTCCAAAAATAAAATTTAGTTGCAAATTTAAAATGTAATCGTAAGTTCAAAATGCAATTAAAAAACCAAATTGCGATTGCAACGCAAAAATGTAGATGCAAATTCAAAATGCAATTGCAAAATTAAAATGCAATTGCAAATTCAAAATGCAATTGCAACACAAAAATTTAATTTTATAATGCAAATGCAACTGAAAAATTGCTGTGCATCACTGCAAAAACCGTAGTTGCAAAATTAAACTTAAAAATTCTAAGACATTCCTCAATGAAAATATTACGCAAGAAAATACATAGAAAATAAACCGTGGTAAAACGGTCAACAAGTAGCGGAAGTTGGAAGATTAAAATTTGAAAAATAATAAAATCAGACTAGACAACAGAAGTCCGGTTTTTCGGAGGTCAGGGGGCCATTTCCTGATGAACTCTGGGGTCATTGGGACCATCATAACTTTTTTTTTTCATGCGAAAATAAGATTTGACCTTGAAAAGTCATTTTAAGGTCAAGGGGTCGCTTTTAGGTGAAAGGGAGCTCCGGGGTCATTGGGACCATCATAACTTTTTGTTTCAAGCAAAATTAGGGTTTGACCTTGAAAAGTCATTTTGAGGTCAATTGGTAATTTTCAAGTGAAAGGAGGCTGTAGGATCATTGGGACCATGATAACTTTTTGTTTCATGCAAAAGTAGGGTTTGACCTTGAAAGGTCATTTTGAGGTCAAGGGGTCATTTTTAGGTGAAAGGGGGCTCTAGGATCATTTCGACCATGATAACATGTATTTTTATTTCCAATTCATTTTATATTTAGTTTTATTAAATTTTGTAGTTGCATTCTGATATGCAGCGGTATTTTGGTTCTGAAATTGTATTTTTACTTTGTAATTGCATTATGATTTTAAAATTGCCTTTTGATTTTGCATTTCCATTTTGAATTTGAAATTTCAATTTAGATTTGCATTTGAATTTTAGAGCTGCAATTGAATTATAGTTTTGCTATTGCATTTTGGTTTTGCAATTGAATTCTGGCTTTGCAGTTGCATTTTGAACTTGCAATTGCATTTTGACTTTGCAATTGTATTTTGAATCTGCAATTGAATTTAGTTTTTCCTATTGGGCCTTGGGTACGCCTTGGGCACGCCTTGGGCGTGCCCAAGTGTTATTATAGTGTTATAATAATGATTATTATTTTGGTATAATCATAATTCTATATATAACGCTACCGTTTCCTAGTTTCTACTTTACTTCCGTTAGTAACTGTAATTGAACTTCCTTGGTGACAATTTGAGTCATGCTCCAAATGACCAATATTAAATTTGCACCAATTTGTTTTCGAATTGCCTTCATAAGGGTATCGTGATAGGTTTTTAGGAACTGGAAGGCTACGCCACCAATGTAGTGCATGCGCACAGTGTATTTGAATTACTATTGCACTTGACTGAAAGTCTGTGGAATGGCAGAAGGGTCTAAATGTGACAACATGGCAACGAGGTTGCACTTGTAGGCAGAGCTAAGCTAACAATCAGAAAAGGAAAAGCGATGATGCCAAGATGCGCATGCGCGGCGGAAATTTTGCATTTCGATTGTTAATGGCAAGTAGTAGAATTAGCGCCAGTGGTAAGACATGTTGCGGTCTGACCAGAGGTCCGTTTAAAACTGTGGGTGTCAAGGAAACAAAATGTAAGGCAACAAAGAACGATTATTTGTAAATTTGATAATTCTTAGTTAAACTAGAGTAACCTAACAATCTTAACGTTGGATTACAATTTGTTTGAAAACATTTTATTTTGAAATTTAAAGTTTCTTTTAGGAATGCCGACGTTACTTTGCAAATGTTACCAAAAACCAAAAATTTATTAAAAAAAAACTTTCGGTTCCATATTTTTTTTGATTTCTCGAAATTATTTACGTTCGTTGTTCATTGGTTCATTTCGAAGTTTCTTCGAAATTTACCGAAACAGATATTACCAGATATTCATTGACAAATCTCAAAATTTTAAATTATTGTACACATGCATTTTTCGCGTCGAGCACATTATCACAAAATGTCGGCAACGTAATCAACCTACTCAAAATAAATGTCGCCGAATAGAAACAGAGAGCTACAAGTGTGGCCAGCCATAGTGTGCCATTGAACGATGACACGATGGAGTGCCAGTTCATGGCATGTTTCGGTAGGGATGTCACAAATGCTACACGTGTCATATCCACTGTTGCAGTAAAGTCAACATAACTTGACCTAACATATGTTGAGGCAGAGGGTATAGAAATTTCAGCCTAGCCATAATACACATCCCCGAGTGCACCGTCCATTGACCCATTTTTGTTCACGGTTCCAGTAGTATTGAAATGTATCTATTCTAAAATTGAACTTTTTGGACCCTTCTGCCAGAAGCTGATGGTGAACACCGTGAACAACTTCATGCTGAATAATTATGTAGGGAGGAAAATGGGTTACGGCAACTCTGATGCACCGTTTGTTCAATATTTTAAAAATTTCTCGTATAGAGGCATTTGCACTACATAGCAAATCAAACATGTTCAAAATTAAAAGTACACCTACAATTTTCTCCATTCCAAAAAACTTCTGCAATACCATTCACAAGCAACAACTACAAAACTAGAATCGTTGCTTATGTGAAATTTATGACTACCACCTGGATCACATGCAACCAAATTAGGGTGATTAGGACTAGCCTAAAATCCCGTCCTAGGACAGGGAGCAGCACCATTTTGTTCCAAGCAACATTGGGTTTTTGTAAAAGAATGGCCATGTCTAGTGTATTCATAAGGGTATGAAGTGGACGACTTTTTGTGTGACCGTTACATCACTCATGCATTCAAGTCGGGTTTTATTAACTTAAATAATAGACTAACTAGGAAAAACCCAAAAAAAAATAAAATAAATTTTCGGGTTGGAGTAATTTTGAGGTCGTCGAAAAGAGGAAAAACGGTCAGACCTCCGTGAGCCAAGGGAAATTTTAGTTTTATTCTCTGTATCCTTTTACCTATTTTAATGCCCATCCATGGGGGCATGATTTAGTTTTGAAGTGCCTTTGTAGTTTTTACCTACATTTTGCTCTTTTGTAATGGAATTGTAGTTTAGAAGTGAAATTGCAATCGCGATATATGTACGGACGCACGCACGCACCAAAAAAATAGGAGAATTACAGTAAAAATTAAAATAGTAGACTAATTAAGATAATAAGTTAGGATAAAAGCTTTATTAATTACTTTGAAGAGTTGCATCATGCTTTCCAGAAGTAAAAATAAAGCTAACATTAGTTAACAACGTTTGAATTAGCAATGAAAATAACCGTTATTGACTTAATTTGCATAATTGCAGGATAGATCTTTGAATATGGAGTGAAGTTTGTCCATTCTTTGATGAACAAGGTAGAAGCGGTGCCGGTTCGAGCCCAGCTACTCTCCGAATCTAACTTTTCTTTTTCTCATACTTTGAAAAACAGAAAAACAAAAGGAATGAATTTTTTTAAATCTAAACTTAAAAAGAAATTCTCCTCTAATTGCTAAAATAAACTTTTGGAAAACATATTGATTGGAACGTTTCATAAGTTGGAAAATAATAAAATTGTATTTCCACGTGGATTGTTTGAAATGATTTAAAAAAATTTTATTAAGAGTTTACTATAAAACAAAAGTTTTTTCTTCTCTCTTTACAAGACACAGCTAAAAATTTTGTTTTCTTGAAAAAATAGTTTTGTTAAAAATGAATTTTCTCACTCTTTTGCCTCTTTTTGTTGCTGTTTTCACTAGTTTTGCAGAATCTGTAAGTCACTTAATTACAATTAAGGCCTTTGTTGTTTTGCTCTAAAATGATAACTGAGGTTAATGAACTGAGAAGAAAACATTAAATTTTTCAAATCAAACATTGATTGTTTTAAAAAAATTCATTTCAAATTTATATTTATTTGTTTGTTGAAAAAAAGTTATACAAAATTGTATGCTTTTCTTTGATTCTAGGCACCAACATGCGTTTGTTCATTGGGCTGGAGAAGTATAAGAGCCGCTGCCAGTGATGGTTACAAACTTTTAGGGACGTACCGTGCACAATTTACTGACAGCAGGTAATATTACCAAAAATATCTAAAATAAAGTAGCTTATCATATCCTAAGTATCGATACTCATATCTTGTAGAGTGTAAATATCTTGTATCCTGTGTAATTTTTAAACCATTAAACCAAATTAAATCAAACTAAACCAATTTTTTTTTGCTTATTATAGTGTTGAAATTACTGTTGATGATAGCTACGAGGTAGCTGGAAAGTTGATCAACCTGCGAATTCTGCAGGATCAAGTAAACGAAAATTCTGTGACGTTTGGATATGACTCTAATTTAGGTGGAGGTGTCGTACCAATAAAACTATCGAAACCCAAACTGGACACAGAAAAGTTGTAGCTAAGTTGCGAATATGAACCATACGACAAAACTACGACTGCTAAATAAAATCAATTTTTTTATAACATTTTTTTTTAAATTGCTCATTTTTTCAAGAGTTTAACTACTCCTACACCTAGGATACTTCTACAAATAATTTGGAATGTGTTCAAATTTTTTTTTTTAGAAAGTTTCTGTTATGTTCGATATTATCGAAAATTGAAATTTTCCAACAATTCTGTACATTCTGAAATTTGTTTTTAATTGAGATCAAACGGAAATTTTAATTGGACTCACAATTGTGAAAACATTGAGGCTGAGAACTTGCTAGAACTAAAAATGGCTGAGGGAAAAAAATTACAAGAAATTATTTGAATCGAAGCTATAGTAGGTCTTTACAAAAAAAAAATTCAAAAAAAAAAAATTCAAAAATTCAAAAATTTATTAATAAAAAAAATAAAATTGCATTGCATTAACATTTGAGACATAAATTTAGCCTCGGATTCCTCGTGTGCTTCTACAATTAAGATAAATAAAGACGCACAATCTCACCCTCAAGATAATACCTAGAAAATTAATAAACGGTCTACCAAGTAGCGGAAGTATGAAAATTAGACAGACGGTTAGACTAAAATTTTTAAAAAATTACTGAAATGAAAAACAGAATTTTCGGTGTAAAGGTCATCTGAGATTATCGCAACCAATTAATAAACAATTTGTGTCTTGCAAAAGGTTTCAGCTTTCTGTTGATTAGAGGTCAAGGAGTCAATTTGGGGGTCATTGGGAGGCCACCAAAATAAGCACCCTACACAAATGTTGCTCCACTTTAAACAAGGAACAGCTTTTGTAGGGGTAATTTTTCATGTTGTCATTGAATAATATCTTTGACCTTTGGTCCCAAGGGGGTCACCGGGGGTCAAACCAAGATAAACTTGAACTGGGTTGGATATTTCAAAAACCATATTCATATGAAAACTCATATTCGAAAACCGACCTAAGTATACGATTTTCTAATTAACTCTGCTTTTCGGCGTTTAAAATTGAAAATAGTTTTGAGAAATAAAGATTAGGTTTAGTGTACAAAATAGTTACTTCACCCGCAAAGAAAAGAGACTAAAATTCAACCAAAATTTGTTTGCCGTTTAAACGGAGTCTAATACCTAGATTCATACCTCACAGTGCCAGGGGTTAAGTTGGCAACATGAAATTTTTCTCCGAAATTGCAAAATAATAGCAAACACCAATTCAAATTAATTTTTTATTGTTTTCAGATCCAGCTCCTAAAATAATCATTGGAAAACAACCTAAAAAATATTGTGTAAATTGCATCACGTAGCCTTTCTAAATATAAATTTTAACTCATTTTTACATTTCTGTGCCAGGCCGTTGAGAGATTTTTTCTTGTTTTTTCTCGTATAGAAATAATGCAGCCTTTCATTTATGCTCCGTTGTTGCTAATTGTAGCTAGCTTGATCAGCAGTGTGATTTCGGTAAGGTTTAAAAATTTGCAGTGTCGAAATTTTCAATAATTTACTTTCTGAAAACTTTGAAAAACTACCATCTTCGCTCTAATTATTCGCTATATCGCTCTTATTTGGCACACGGAGGGTGGTGATAATGACTTTCTAAATTTTTAACACAAGAATATACTATCTTCAAATCATTAGCTAAATTTCGGAAGAGAAGATAACAAAATGAGTGAAATTTTAAAACATTTTTTTTTCTATACTTTTCAGATGCCTTCAGGGGCCCCATTCTGATCCAGAGTAACATAAAGTGTTATTAAAGGGTAATACCCTTACTCTACTCTGACCCTAAAGGTTACCCTCGATTCACAAGTTTTTGAGGGTAAAAGCGAGAAGAGTTACTTAAGGGTTTTCAGAATAACCCTTTTTCGATCCGCGGGAAAATTTCTAGTTTGAATTTCAAAGATGTTCAGAAATTTAAAATTAGATCAAAGAGAATATTCTGGAACGCTCAACGTTTGACATTAAAAGTAGAACAAAAAAAAACATCTTCACAGCCTTCCCTGCCTTCATCAATCGAAACTACTCAATTACTCCGAGTAATTGCAACAATTCATGGAACTGGAACTCAGGGCATAGAACCAGGTCCTCCGGGACCCGCTACTCATCCTCACCTGGCCTTAATTACTCCTAATACCCACCAACAACACTCAAGGTAAGCTAATCTAGACTTTTCACAATTTTACCTGTTACTTTCACAACTACTACTCAACATTTTTGCGTTACCGTGTATCCTTTTGCGTTTCCAGCTCGTTTGCACGTTTACAAATTGCCTGAAGCCTGACCATAGCCCTCAAACTCAAGCCCTCCTACGCATTTACTAGAGAAACGGAAGAGCACATTTTAACCGGCTCTTTGCCGTCAACACTTAAGAAATTTCAGCCAATGTTGAATGCCCTCCCGAAATCTGTCACAGTTGGCCAATTGACTAGAAGTGGGCTGAGCTGTGAAGCTAATCAGTGTACAAGAAAGGGACAACTTGCCCAACTACCGGAACACGCCCGAAATCTGTCTCAGTTGGCCATTGACAGTAGAGAAGACCAAAGCCACTAATAGAAACAGCTGAGCCAGTACAGTACAGCAATTTGAAGATGGACTCAGCAAAGGTAAAACAATTTTTTCATTTATAAATTTTAAAGTTAGCAGATGACTACGTGGTAATTGTAGTTAGAGGACCACGCAACAGTTTAAAAGTAGCAGATGACCACACAGTAGTTTAAAAGTAGCAGATGACCACACAGTAGTTTGAAATTAGCAGATGACCACACTGTAGTTTTAAATTAGCAGATGACCACGCAGCAGTTTAAAATTAGCAGATGACCACACTGTAGTTTAAAATTAGCAAATTCTTTTTTTGCTTGTAGGAATTGGTCCTTTCCTGGGCATCATACGGAGATTCCTGTGAGAAGATTGCATTTTTAAAAGCATTTCTGCAGTGCTGTTCAGTCGATGAGCTGCGTGACATCAAGAACATCACCACCAAAACTGCGTCCAAAACTAATAACAAACAGCTGAAATGGGTGGGTCCTCGACTACAAAAGCCAGTCTCTCTTTCCGCCGCTGGAGCCGTGTCAACCCTTGCACCTGCAATGGCTACGCCGGTTCCAAGCGGCGGAGGGCAGGCCAGCACGGTGCTAAGCCTGACCCCTGCACCAAATCCAAGTAATTCACGACATTTTATATTTTTTATACATTTATTGAATCTGAATAATGATTTTAAATTATTTGAAAAGCTTAACACTTATACTAAACTTAACAATTACAGGTAAACTTTGCTGGTTTCAACACTTTGAGAAGAGAAATATTGTGGCCTTGGACATCGAAAAAGTACAAGTAATGGAGACTTGCTCCTCCACCAAGTCAACTTGTGATTGAAGTAGTTTTTGAGTATCGTTTTGAACGAAAGACTTATGCGACCGTCTTGGTATAGGAGGAGGAGCTGAAGCTCGCGGGGTGTTGTCGTGTGATTGTGCTGAAGTTGTCGGTTGCTGCAAAACTGTTGGGTCAAGCGAATGAGAATTTAAGATTACAGCGACAACATCGTTCCTTGCTTCTTCATTTCTGTCAACTTCGGTTGATTCTGGGCTGTATTGCCGATAGTAGTCAGTAACGTCTTCAAACACAATGCCGTTTCCTGATTCATCTTGTGTATCAGCATGCAGGTCAATCCCGCCTGCAATGCCTGACACAGCGGTATTACTGAAAGTCTGGCTAATTATGGACTCTCCTTGTGAGAGCGCAGTGATTTGTGCTTTTCCTCCACCGGTTCGTTTAATTTCACGACGGTTATTAGACACTTTTTCCTTCGCAGTTTTTTTTATATTTTTGTGCTTCTGCTTTACTTCTTCAAGGTCACGAACTGCAACTCCTACGGCATTGACCGCATCTAATATTCTGTTCCAAGCTGAAGTTTTCAGATTTCGGTTGGAATTTGGTCCGAATGCTTTTACAATTGTCTCGTGCTCAACGTTGTATGATGTACAAAGCGCAACAGTTTCCTCTTCCGTAAAAAATGACCTTCGAATCTTCTTATTTAATTCCTCACCTTCCCCAACTCCTTTCCTTTTGTTGCTAAGGGCTGGCGTTGACATGGTTGCAGTGTTGACACAGCCCTAGCACATATCACAAAAAAAAGCACATTTCAACCAAATTCTAAATAAATAAATCGATAATGATTTAACCTTGCCAGCCTAAAGGGTTTTTCCGATGTCCTCTCTGAATGTAGTACCAAGGTTACGCTCTTGAGCAGCTGATAATTGCGGGAAGGGCGCAGTATCTTCTTGTGGCTCAAACAGCCCAGCAGTATTGTCACGAAAATGTGTATCCTCCGAACACAATGGGATTGACTTATCGATGCAAATGTTATGTAAGGCACAACTAGCAACAATTAAACGACAAACTTTGGCTTCAGCGTAGCAAGAAATCCCTCCAGTCCTATTGTAAATACAAATGACAATTCATAAAAGGTAACTTAAAGCTCGTGTCAACTCCGGCAAACCAGCCGTGAATACGCCGAGCTTTTTTTTTACCTGCACATGGAGCGGAACCTTGATTTCCAATTACCGATAGCCCGTTCCACAGTACTTCGGGTTTTCTTCAGTGCTTTATTGAACTTCTTTTTGTGAGCAGCAGTGACAACCTCCGTGTTAGAATACGGCACTAGCAAAGTCGACTCGAGGGGGTAGCCAGAGTCTCCTGTGATGACAAATAATATTAAGTAATGTGTTTTTAAAAAACAGTATCAACACCTTTGTCAGTACCAATTAGCCAACCAGCCCCTAACTCTCCTTTCAATAATCGTTCCCGCAAACTTGAATGCTTCCACATGTAGCTATCATGAGTACACCCAGGCCACATAGCAGTAACGTCTCGAAATTTGTAACTCATGTCGGACACCACTTGTACATTTATAGAGTGGGACTGCTTCCGGTTAACATATATGTGTTCATCAACGTGGGGAGCTTTAATCTGGACGTGGGTCCCATCAATTATACCTAAAACGTTGGGTAACCCACCGTAGGCAAAGAACTCTTGTTTTAAGTCATTTCTTTCGCGAACTGAAGTTGGGTACTGGATGACATCTTTTGCAAGTTTAACGGTGATATTATTACAACTTTCAATTATACGGCAAACCGACGGTTGAGAGGTCCCGGAAAGTGTTCCCATTGACCACTGAAAGTTACCCGACCTCAGGTAACTCAAATATGTAAGCACTTTAGTCTCAACTGGTATGGCACTTGAGTATTGACCTTCAAGCGATCCATAGAGCTCAATCAAGTCCCTGACACCCCAGTAAGGCATGCCACAGTTCTGTATTATTTCAAAATCACTTAAGCACTCCAACAATTTACGCTGACGATATACCCTTCGTTTTTCATTTTCTACAACAAATAGCGGCACCACGACGTTCGCCATGGATTGACCTTATGTCGTTGACACAACAATAAATTGTTGGCGTTGAAACATAAGGTCAATCACTAAATAATACACTTTAAATGATCTCACCTTGGCACAAAATCAGAAATAAAATTAGTTACCCCGTTAGGGAGCAGGATAACTTTTCAGGTTAACTTTGAGTTAATGTGACTGAATGAGAATTGATATCACGTGACTTTTAGTAAAACAACCCCAAAATCGGTGTTTCGAAGGAGTGAAAGTTGGGTTACAAAGGAGTATGCAAGGGTAACTCTGGAACCTACTCTCACTCGACTTGTGAATTAATCTGTCATAACATGGGGTCAATATAAGGTTTATTTCGTGTAACTTTTAGGTTCACTCTGGATCAGAATTGGGCTCCAGGGTCGCTCCCAATTGGTTGGCGAAATACTGGAGAATTAAATTATCGCTGTATCGACGCATATCGAGGACAATTCTCAGAAAATCGGTAACAGGATAGAAATTTCGACTATAGTACTGTGATTGACAATAGTTTATCAACTAATAGCATGTCTTAAAAATTTTATAATTACAATAAATTACAATTACAATTAATAGATACAATTTTTTCAGTGTTGAAATTACTCTTACTGGTAATTACGATACAGTAACAAAGTATTGGAGTTTGAAAAACTTGGAAAACAAGGTTAGAAAAAATAGCGGGGAATTTGAATTTGGCTACTTTGACTCACAAACGCAAGACGGCAAACCTTTGATACTAGCTGTAACCCCTCCAAACTTGGACAGAAATAACTTGACGCTAACATGCAGTTATACGGAATAAATGTTAAGCCTAACTCATCAGCAACTGAGTTAAAAATAAGAGTAAAATACTAATTTCATGAATAAATGCTTCAGAAATATATAAGAATGGAGTTGGTGAAAATTGCATTAATAAATAAAATTTGGAGGCAAAATGAGCAAAAATTTTAATTGATTTAGTTGCAAATGATATAATTTTTATAAATATGAAAAACGATTTTTGCAGAGTTATGAATTTAATTGAGGCTGGCGTCCTACAGTAGTTAAAATAAAAAAAATAATTCAAAGGTTACATTCTCCTACAATTTCTTACATGAAAAGGAAATGATGAGTAATTGTTTATCTTTCAATTTTTGATAGTTTTATTTTTGCTTTTGCTTATAATTCAATGTTAGAGTAAAATAACAATATCGATTCTGAATTTTCAAAATTGCAATGCATTTGGAGTGATTTGAATAAATGATATCTGTGCTTTCTATCACAGATAGGACTAGTGGTGAAGGATAACTTTTGTGAAACTTATCTGCTTCTTGAAAGTTTTAGTGAATGATTAATTCAGCCTTCGGATTTCCGTAGAGGGCTCGGTTAGCATTGTAAAGGTAACGAAGGGCTTCTACATATTGTTTGTGCACTGTGTCAACAATTTCCACCGTCGGATTCTGTACTTGTCTAACTTCAATTGGCTCGCCAACTGAAAAATTAGCAAAGTAATTACCAGTTACCTTAAAAAGTCAATTAAAATAAATTGACTCTGTTAGCAATTTCTACTCACCAACAACTGTAATCGGGCGATCACGTGGTAGAAGGCCAAAATAACTCTGGAAAAAACCGCGTCCATTGAAAAGTGTCCAATATCCTCCTATCACATTAATGGCCTTTTCTTGGAAATTTCTTAGCCATGAACCCTGTGGATTTGGTAGCTGGGTGTACACTTCAGATTCTCCGAAAATATATGCTGGAACAAGTGGCACACTTAAATTTTGAAAAGAAAACCTAAACTTTGAAATTTTGAAAAATTCAATTTTTTTTAAAGCAGCAAATACCCATTTTCGATAGCAACTCGTACGAAACCTTTCCTTTTCATGAGGTAGACTTGCTCTGTTCCGGGATGACAGTAGAGTGCTTTACAAAAGAAAAAGTAAAAGCAATCTTCAGCTTAACATCATTAATTTCAATTAAATATTAATGGTTATCCTAACCATTAACATAAGTTTATGTACAAGAACATTAAAAAACTACGCAGGAGTAAAAAACTTGTTAAACTTGTTTAAGCAAAAATTTGCATAATTTTACATTCTCGGACGCCTCCGGGCACAATCATAAGAAGTTTGCCGCCACCATCCATCTTCAGAATATTTGAAATGCTCTTGTAGCTCACCGAGCAGGAACCTGTAGTAACATCAAATTTTTTTTTGCAAAAATATGATAAAAAAATGATTTTTGAGTAATTTTATTCTACCAAATGCCATTGCCAACTCGCGAACTAGCGGCATCTTGGTGTTTCCTTCCATTGAGAGAATTATTATTCGGAATCCTGCAAAGAGCTTATCTGAACCACACGCATCAGTTACTAAGCCGTACATTACTCCTGTAATATCAAAATTAATTATTTGAAATTTTGAAGTTTTTCAATATTATTAATATTTCAAACAATTTCTTACTTGGCATGCAAAATATACTTGATAATTAACTTATGCGTGTATTTCAAGGTTAGTCAATTATTGCGTGTTAACGTTTTCCATTATCCACATTTGTTTAGTATATTTTTATGCTGTCTATACATATCTACGTATACATATATATCTATAATTCTATGAATATCTGTTTACTATACTCCTAAATCAAGTATTTTGCTTGTATAGGTGTTTGGTTTCAACCTAGAACGTAGTCTGAAAAAAAAGCATTAAATTTTTTTATTTGCTAAAAGTTTGTCTTTGATACCTTGTGACCTCTCAAGGTTACAGTAAACTGGAAGGTAATTAGTAGATTTTTAACACAATTAAGTTGTATTATATATTATATGTATATATATTAAATACTAGATGAAAACCTAGTGGCATACCTGACAGAGATATTCCATGAGGATGACATGCAAGCAAATAATTTCTCGAAGGGTCAAGTTCAGCAGTTCTGACTAATGACACAGGAAAGTATTGTGCGGCCCATTTGGCAAATGGTATTTTTCGAATTAACTCAAAACTAAAATAATTAACTAATTTGGGATAAATACATAAATAACTAGTTTAATATATTAAGTTAAACTTACGGCCTTCCCCCATTGCTTGGTGTTTCTCGGTCATAGTAAAACCATGCCAAGTATCCTACTACTATGTACCAATACTGTGTGTAGAGTAAGATGTAGCCTAACAGTACATTTCCAGGGATTGTGAGTAGCAATAGTAAGATATATGAACATATGCCAATCTAAAACATTACATACAAAAAATTTCAAAAATTTTAAATAATTTTTCAAAGAAAAATCATAATTTGTTTTTATAAACGCTTTCAATTTTTGGATTACCTTTCCAACAAGCGTTGATTTAGTATTTTTATAGATTTCCATGGCGTAAAAATTACAAAACTTGTTCTTAAATCACAATTTCGATGATGACTACTAAATTATAAATTCAATTTCAAAATCACAACAATTTTGATACCTTGAGTGAAGGACTAAGCCCTGTAACAAAAACGTATTATTAATTGACTTATCAATTTATTGTCGCTATTTATCATTATCAATTATCGTATTGACTGATTATAGCTAAAATAGATAATTAGTTAAATAAAAATTTAATGAATTAATTAGTTATTTACCCTTTAATTAATTTAGGAGATGGAGTTGTTCTGTACACAAACAATTTACTTTGTATGTTTTTTGTACACATGATTTTGTATCAGATTCCCGCGATTGAAATTTGAATTAGGAGGTTTAGTCAAGGCTAAAGTTTCACTCGTGCTTGAATAAAACTACTGTTGTTCTGAAACAAATATTAGTGTTCAAACTTTTAACGAATGTAATTTTAGTACTAATATACATTTTTTTATACTGCTATATGTATTATCTACATTCCTAAACAACTTGAACAATAAACAAATAAGGAAATCATGTACATAATGCACAAATGTACAACAGCGTGTAATTTTTTCGTAACCTTTTCAGTTTTAATTTTTTTAATTAACTTCAAAACATGCCCCAATTTATGGTATGTAAATAAGGACATAAATTTTGACATAAAAGTCGAAAATATGTTAGTGAATAATTAGTTCCGATTTTGGATTTCCGTATTTGGCGCGATGCGTGATGTATAGTGACTTGAGTATTTCTCATGCACGTGATCAACGTATGCTTGCGTTTAATGATCCATTTTTTTAACTTCTATTGGAGAGTCAACTGGGGGTTAAACAGAATTATGTGGATTATATTGGGAGAAAGTTTAACTGGCAATTACATAATTGGCAATTATATACTATATTATATTAATATTATTATTAGTTAATTCTTTTTAAACCAAATTTTTTAACTAAAGTTCAGAAAGGACATAACATTTAGTTAACTAACTAACAGTAGTAACGGGATGCCTCCGAGGCAAGAATCCAATACAACTTTGCAAAATTCCTTCAAAATTCCAATGAACTGAACTGAAAGATTTGCGTACTTTTCTTGAAGGGCCCTAATCCTAGAGCTCTTTGGATTTGGAATTTGTGTATAGAGCTCGTTTTCGCCAAAACTGTACACAGGTACTATTGGGGCCCTTTTCGAAAAAATAAAGAAAAAGTTTCAGAATTCAAAGTTAAAAAAAAGTGAAATTTGTTCCAAAACTTTTACATTATTAATAAATTTTCCAAAACATGCTTCATTTGCATAATTTTCCTTTACCATAGCTTTCCTAGAGAATTTTTTAAACTTACCCATTTTTAATAGGAAGCCTCACAAAGCCCTTTCGATTCTTAAAAATAATTTCTTCTGTTCCACTGTGACTATATAACACTAATAAATGATTTACATAATATTATATAGTATTCAAGATATTAGTAAGATATTAGACATATATAAAATATATATATTCTATATATCTAGATATGTATACAAATTATATGCATAACATATGTTTTGCTTGCTTGCTTGCTTTGTTATTTATTTTTGTGCCCTTGTGTACGCTGCCTATAATGGATGAACCGTAAGGTTCAAATGGAGGATGAAAGTGTTTATGGCGCCTTTACATATTCCTGGCGCTGCCTATTTCTGTCCCTTGACTTTCAGTCCTACTCCAAAGTCATCTTCAGTTGGTTCTACATTGAGAATCTCATAATGATCCATGCCCTATGTGTGGAGTTACGGTACTCCGTGGTTCGGCGGAAGTGGTTCTGACAACGTTCTGCAAGGGAGAACCGTGTATCACGTGTACGTTGGTATTGGCGTCGCACAGAGCATTTTGACGGTTTTGATAAAAGTTGGAGTGAGGTGGCACTACAAGCGGAAACATACAAAAGTTACTAGTTCGGCCTCAAATGACGCCAATCGTAATTTTTTTTCTCTTTTGTATTAAATAATTATGCTCATTATAATTAGTTTTTGTAAGTCACGTAATTACCTCAAATTTCATAACACATGTGCATATTCTTGTATTTATGAAATACTTGTAGTGTAAGTTATGTTATAATAGTATAATATATTATAATATTATATATATATATATATATATAGTGACTATATATAGCGACACATATAAACGTTACATGTATTAGTGTATGTTATATGTTACTTGCCGATATGTAAATATGTATACGCTCAGTACGTTAGGTAAGTTACGTTCAGCAGAAGTACCTAATTCTAGTATGCTCTTTTTGTACAATTTACCACATACGTATACAAACATTGCAAAGTACAGTACAATTGTTTGTGTGGGCCCATGCAATAAAATCTAATGAAGCATAATAAAAGGTAAATAAAAAACTTCAAATAACTAAAACCACTGTTTTAAGTAATCAAGTTATCTTGAGGTCTCAGTCGATCCCAATTGATTTGATAACTTTGTTTATTTGTCTTATTTACAACACCGTTTTGAAACAAATCAACCAATTCTAGATACAAGTTCCTAAAACTTAAAAAAGTTGTTATTGAATTAAATATTTGAATCATTGCATACATTTCTCCGCACAAAAGATAAGTGTACTTATGATTAGTACAACTCCGTGAAATAGAAATATTAGAATAAGGTCACTTAAACTAAAGTATCCGTGAGACCTTTGCGATGAATCAAGTCCCCTCAAAAACCTATACAAATCTGGATCACCCCCATTTCTAAGCCACTTTGACCCTTGAAGTTGACCCTTGTCTTCCATAGTCGTAGTCCACTTTTGAAGTATCCCTGCCTCCTTGAAAATAGACACGAGCTCACTAAACGCTTGCGTAAGGGGCCAGCCCTTACGTACCGTCCAAACGACTTCCTGCGTCAGTATTGCGTCATTTGACAGAAATAAGGGTCTGAATCCATCATACAATGTCAAGTTCTCCTTGATAATTGACAGAAAGGGACTACTCCATCCGACGCAAACAGTTTTGGGTTCTCTCATTGCACTAAATACGCACGCATGAGCACTCGGCACTAAATTTACACCAATCCGTGCGCGTATTGCCTTCACAAGGGTATTCTGTGAGGTATTTAGGAACTGGAAGGCTACGCCACCAATGTAGTGCATGCGCGCAGTGTATTCGGAATTCTGTTGTAGGTCACTGAACGTTTGGGGAATGGCAGAAGAGTCCAAATGTGACAACATGGCAACGAGGTTGCACTTGTAGGCGTAGCTTACGATGAGGGCAAATAGGAGAAGCGATGATGCCATGATGCGCATGTGCGGCGGAAATTTGGCAGTTTGATCGCAAACGGCCAACAGTGGAATAAACGCAAGTGACATCAATTGTGGCGGCGTGTAAGGCGGTTGCTGTAAATTTTGAGTCTTCAACGAGACAAAATGTTTGGCATACGACATACCATTTTCGCTAAATTATGTAAAATGGATACGCCTGTAAATTAGAAAATTTGCAAATAATTCCAAAATTTGGCAAATAATGGCACAAGTATGCTACGTTACTGTCAATTTTTAAAAACTATATTTTAGATTCACTAAGTTTGCTATCATTTTATTTTTAATTTTTTAACAAACAAAATGCAAATAAATTATACTGAAATATTTCCAAATTTCAAGAAAATTATTGAGTCAGCTGGGGTTTAACGGTTTTTTGAAAAATTTCCAACGCGATTGCAGAATTTGTGTTAAAGCTTTTTGTTAATTGGAACTACTATGTACTAAAATATATTAAATGTAAGCAAAATTTCATATAGACCCACCAAAAATTAAAGTAATGACATCAAAATTTCCATGACTGCCATTAACATTTAAAATAAATTTCAAAAAAATTGAAAGTAAAGTAAGTTTCCAAATTTGAAGAATAGCTATCGAAATTCAACTGATTTTATTGAAATTTTGCCAAATACAATTTTACTTAACTTTTTTGCATAAACTTTTGTTTGTATTGTACACGTACATTTGTCTCGTTGAGTGCATTTTTAGGATTGTTTGACAGCATAAATTTTTGAGTCAGCACAAATATGGCAGAAAAGCTACATAGTGCAACCAGTGTGGCAAGCCAAAGCTTGCTATTGAATGATGCCACGATTGAGTACCAGTTCAGGGCTGCTTTGGGTAGGGATGTCACAAATGCCACACGTATCATGTCCACTGTAGTCGTAAACTCGACATAGCTTGACCTAACATATGTTGAGCCAGAGGGTACCGAGATGTCAGCTTGGTTATAGTAAACAGCCCCCAGAGCTCCGTCCAATGACCCATTTTTGTTCACCGTTCCTGTAGAGTTGAAATGTAACCATTGTAGGCTGAAATTGAACTTTTTTGAACCCTCTGCCAGAAGCTGATGGTGAACACCATGAACATTTCCATTTTGGATAATTATGTAGGGAGGGAAATGTGTCGCAGCAATTCGTACACACTTTTTATTTAGTATTTTAAAAATTTCGCGAATCGAGGCGTTTGTAAAACATGGTAAACTGAATATGTTGTAAAGTAGTAGTGTACCTACAACTCTTTCCATTTTCTAAACTACTGTCACATAATCTGAATACCTGCAACTGCAAAATATGATTGTAAAAGTTATAGCTAAAATCTGCAACTAATTCTACTCAATTAGTCTAATGTAATTATAGTCTATTTAATACCTCTGGAGAGTTGTATGACGTCATCCAGACCTAAAAGTGAAAATAAGGTTGTCTACAACTCCTGTATTAGACAAACTTTGACAGGTTAGGAGAACCGATAATGACTTAATTTGCATAATTGTGTTATTGTGGTCTAAGAACTGTGAGTTGCGTTGTGTCGAACGCCGCAAGCGTTTGGGCGTTTTACTGCTTTTCGTTTCTCCATTTTCACGTATTCACATCGTGTGGAGCTTTGGTAATTTTTGTACCATTGGTTCAAATCCTGCTTTTAGAATCTTTTTCTTTCACTTACCTTGGAAAAAAAACGAATATCAAACATGAATATCATTGTATACTGGAAAAACTAATTCTCATTTGGTAACCTAAAGAAATTTTAGAAAATATGTTGTATAAAATTCAAATACGTGACTACTTTTTTCCTGAATACGTACCGGTTAGAATTTACCAGGGTCTCCGGGTTTTTTTTTGCTTTTTATTGAATCAACCAAAAAAAACCGGGGTTTTGGTTTAAACCACGGTTTATTTGGATTTGGTTTAAACCAAAATTCAAAATGGACCATATGAAAATTTTTAGTGTTGAGCTCAACCGGAAAGTATCAACTGTGTTGTTGAACTAACTTTCCTTTCCGGAGGTAACTTAACCTTAATTTTTTATCTAGAAGCGACAAATTTTGAACAAGTACAGTTGCACTTTGCCGAAATCCATTGTCGCAACTTAAAAGAAGGGTTTTACGTAAAACTTTATAAGCAAAATGGTAAAGCATTATTCCAGAGCAAAAATGGCTTTGATTTGGGCAAGTAATTTGTGAAAACGTTACCAAAATTTTCAATTTGAATAACTTTTGGGTGATTATTTTTTGCCCCTACATTATTATATTATGGGGGGGGGGGTTATTTTTTGTTTGTTCTCTATCCCAAATTTGAGGAGTATTTACTCATGAACAGTAGTCATCAAGTTGTGCATAAACTTAAAAATTTTAAATACACAACGAGCGAAAAAAACTGAAAAGGTTGTAATTAATACTAATATTTCTGCTATTTAGGTATTTTGTAGTAAATTAAAGTTTTTTCAATATTTCACTTTAAATTCAATATCACATTTAAATTTAAATCTTTTTGAATTTAATCTTGGCTGAGTTAATTTTATCGTTTTGATATCGGGTGCAGTGAGGTAGCCGAACCAAACTCCATAATTTTACGTCCAAAATGTACTCGTCAGCAAAAGTTATCTAAACCCTGTTCTCGGCAAAAGGAAAAGCGGTTTTTAATTTTAGTTCAGATTTATTCCAATTTCAAAATCTCCACTACTAGATTCACTAGAATTCGACAAGTTACCCATCTACTAAGAAATGCACCAGATACACTTCGAGAGAGTTGTTGGAGCTTGTGTCACCGGACTTTCGGCAACCAATTGAAACAAGTCCAGTAGATGCCTACACGAAAGCTAAGCAAAATGAACGACTTGTATTCTGAACAATGTTACTTTATGAGATAATATCTCATGGACTGCATAACTCCTTTTGCAAAGGTATCTACATGCATGTATCCAAATTCGATGAAAATTCTAATAAAAAAAAGTAGCTTTACCGATTTTTCCGAATTAAGAAGCACTGTCAATACGAGTAGCATATGAGTAAAACAGAAATTCTTCATTTTTCTTTCCATAAAATTGACAAAATATTGAAAAAGTTGACAACACTGACAAAATAAAAAAATTCACCTTTAATTTAAGAATAGCTTTCAACTTAAAAAATAATTTTTCTTTATGCAAATAGGGATACGTGCTCCGATTCAAATAAAGTTTTAAAGCTTGTTTTCTTTAACTCTATTTTAGAAGTAAGTCTTCGTCATCAATATATTATTTTCAAATTTTCAAATCTATTAAATTCACAAATTCTAGATTTATCCAATTCAATTTTTTAGAAGTGATTTTCAAATTTAATGAAAATTTGAACAAGAATATCTAGAGTATGGGTTCTCAATACTTCAACATAACGAATTTTCTAAAAGTTCTGAAGATGTCCATTTCTATTAGTATTCAAGTGCAGATGGCCTTGTGGGTGACCATCTCCATTACACTGTTATTGTAACACACCTTTCTGTCATTATGCATAGTATAATATAATGATCTCATTTTTCATAAAGTTTAATACTAAAATATGCAACTAATTCAACTCAATTAGTCTAATGTAATTATAGACTCAATACCTCTGGAGAGTGGCATGAAGTTATCCAGACGTAAAAGTAAATTAGGTTGTGTACAACTCCTGCATTAGACAAACTTTGACAGGTTAGGAGAACCGATAATGACTTAATTTGCATGATTGTGTTATTGTGGTCTACAACTGTAAGTTGCGTTGTTGTCGAACGCCACAAGGGATTTGGGCATTTTAATGCTTTTCGTCTCCCCATTTTCGCGTGGACACCGTGTGTAGCTTTGGTAATTTTTGTAGCATTGGTTCGAATCCTGCTTTCAGAATCTATTTTCTTTTCTCTTACTTTGAATAGAAAAAACGACAAAATAATGTAAAAGTGAATAGCATTGAATACTGGAAAAACTAATTCTCATTTGGTAAGCTGAAGCAATTTTAGAAAATTTGTTGACTGCCAAGTTTTGTATTTCTCTAACAATTTGAAATACGTGACTATTTTTTTTGAATTAGTCTGGGCTATAAAACACCGCTTTTTGAAGCTTTTCTCTACAAACAAGTAGAGTTCCAAATTAATAAAAATTGTGCTTGAAACGTATAATTTAATTAAAATTTAGTTAAAAATGAATTTTAACACTTTTTTGCCACTATTTATTGCTCTATTCATAAGTTTTGGTGAATCGGTAAGAAACTTAATTGCATAGTTAGATGTCCAAATAAAGAGAAAAAGTTTTCATTTTAAAATACATTTAACTTTTACTTATGTTAATAACATTTTATCGGTTAGGGTTGAATGCCATATTACGTTTCATGATAACTATATATTTTCATGTTCTACGATTACTTGAAGGTTAATTTTTTGAGTCGCATAATTCCAGTTTGTCCTAAATATTTGAGTACATGTTAGAAAAAATAATAATAGCGCGGAGCGAATTCTTTTCAAATTTTGCGAGTGACGTCCAAATATTTTAAAAGAAAAATGATTTTTAGTTTTTGTTTACTTTTTCTAGGCACCGACATCTTTTGGTTGGAAAAGTGGGAGCTCTTCTGTGATTGGTTACAATTTCATAAATACGTACCTGGTAGAATTGACAGGGGCAAGGTAAAATGCTATAAAATATATCATGACATAAAATGATGTAAATGAAATAATTATTATATACATTTATCTCATTTAAATAAACAACATTCAAATAATATTTTAACAAAAGGTTTTATATTCTAGTCTGTATTTACCCATAATAAATTAATGTATTTTTTTGTTTCTCATAGCGTCGAAATTACAGTCGTTGATAGCTATAGTGCGAATGGAAAATTACTCGCCCTAAAAGATATTCTGGAGAAAGTTGAGGAAAACACCAAGTATCCAGATAGTTATAAGTTTGGATATTTCGATAACTCAATTGGAGGCTTCAAACCACTAAAACTGAGTTCCCCAAAACTGGACCCACCCAATTTTAAACTAACGTGTAACCATGGACCATAGTACACTAATAACAGTGCAATAAAAAAAAAGCGATATTAAACGTTATAAAAATGAGATTATAATTATAATTAATTATATATAATAATATATTAATTATAATGAATTATATTATACTATACGTAAAGGCAGAAGGGTGTGTAACAATAGCGGTGCAGTGGAGATGGTCATCCACAAGGCCATCCGCACTTGAATACTAATAGAGATGGGCATCTTTAGAACTTTTAGAAATTTTGTTATAATGAAATATTCAGAACCCATACTCTAGATTTTTTGTTCAAATTTTCATTAACTGTAAACATCACTTCTAAAAAATATAATTGGATTAAACTAGAATTTTTGAATTGAATAGATTTGAAAATTTGAAAATAATATATCGATGACGAAGACTTACTTCTAAAATAGAGTTAAAAAAACAAGCTGCAAAACTTTAATTGAATCGGAGCACGTATACCTATTTTCCTATAATTTTTTTTCTATAATTTAAGTTGAAAGCTATTCTTAAATTGAAGTTAGATTTTTCTCGTTTTGTCAGTTTTGTCAACTTTTTCAATATTTTGTTCATTTTAGGGAAAGAAAATTGAAGCATTTTGCTTTTAGTCATATGCTACTAATGTTGACAGTGTTTGGCAAAATCGGCGAAGCTACTTTTTTGGTAGCATTTTCAACAAACTTTGATGCATCCATGTAGATAAATTTGCAAAAGGAGCTATGCTATCTATGAGATATTATCTCGTATAGATATGGTAACATTGTTCAGAACGCAAGTTCTTCATTTCGCTTTTCTTCTGGTTGGCACCTACTGGACTTGTTTCAATTGGTTGGCAAAAGTCCGGTGACACAAGCTCCTACCGAAGCTATCTCGAAGTGTATCTGATGCAATTCTTAGCAGATGGGCAATTTGGCGAATTCTAGTAGATTATTTGGAGATTTTGATATTTCTAAACTGCAATTATAAAACCGTTTGCCGAAAACAGGGTTGAGATGACTGTTACAGACGAGTACATTCCAGACGTAAAATTATGGAGTTTGGAGGATATGTAAAAAAAAAAAGTATAAGAGGGAGGCTACGAGTTCAGCTACCTCGATAATACTGCACCCGATACCAAAACGATAAAATTAACTCAGCCAAGATTCAGAAAATTTTAAATTGAAATGTGATTATAAAGAATAAACTCTCAATTTACTACAAATTACATAAATAGTAGAAATATCAATATTAATTACAAGATATTGTATTTTTTTGCTCGTTGTGTGTTTAAAATTTGTAAGTTTATGCACAAATTGATGAATCGTATTTATGAGCAAATACTCTTAAAATGTGAAATAAAAAAAACAGAATTAATCGTAAAATTGAGAATTTAAATAAAAAACATGACAAAAATATATTATATTTTTAAACTAAACTTCTAAAATTGAAAAAAAATTAAAACATCCATTTAAATGATGTCGCGTAGCCTTTCTCTCCACCTATTAATTTATGTTGTATTTTATATTTTTGTAGCAAGAACGAAATTTTCAATATATCAATTTCAATTTTCTGGTTCATTCTATTATACAGATAATAGAGCAGTTTTTTGTAGTTCTAATGTTGGTCGTTGCAGCAAACTGGATAAATAATGTACAATCGGTGAGCAAATTTCATTTAAATCACTTTTTACTACCTCGAATGCTAAAAGCTGGTTGTAACTGTAACTAGTTGTAAAGGAGAATTAAAGTTATTTTTTATTAATAAATCATCTTCCAAACCAATAACCGAGTAAAGTATTCCAAACTACTGCTGACTATCCCCACAGAACAATAATTTGTAAGTCAGTGCAACTTGTTGCTATTGTTTGCAGGCACCTTCAGGGTTGCATTCGTTTGGCTAGCAAAATACCAGATAAGCAAATGCCACGATGCATTTCGTCGACTACTCACGAACAAGGGGTAAACAATAGGAATTCAACTATATTTAACTCAATTTACAAACATTATTTAAGTAACGGTGTTTACAATTATTATTTCAGTGCTGAGATATCTCTTATTGGCGATTATAATAAACCGTGGTAAAACGGTAAATCTAACTAAAAGCACACCGCGCGTCGTGATTTCTTCAGATTAAGCTGAAACTTAGTAAACGTGTTAAGCCAGTCATAAAACTGACCCCTAATTTTTATTTTTTCTCCATGGCCATAAATGTTGAATTTTTTTTGAAAAAACGATTTTGAGATGGTTTTGGAAAACGGTATGGGATTTAGCACGTAATATTTGAAATTTTACGTGGTCCCCCCTTTCTAAAATCTCAAAAAGTGAATCTTGAACTTTAATTGTATTTAAATAAATTCGTCCAAGTACGTGTTCATAAATATGCATATACACGTACAAATTTCCGTGTTCACGGTTCACTTTTTAAGATTTTTGAGAGGAGGGACCAGGTATCTCGCAATCCTTTTTTCGAAAATTTTTCAAAATTTATGGCCATGGAGAAAAAACAAAAATTGGAGATAAGTTTTATGATTGGCTTAACGTGTTTACTAAGTTTAAGGTCAATCAGAAGGAATCGCGACGCGCGGTGTCTTGTAAGTAGCGGAAAAAGACTAGTCAGAATACATTAGACATTAGAAAAATGGTAAATTCATTAGATTGGAAAACAAACCTTTGAGTGTCTAAGTTTTTTTCATTTTAGAAATCAAGGGGTCCTTTTTGGGTGAACTGGGCCTCTGGTTAACTGGTTATCAGGATTAGCTTAACGTTTTGTTGCATGAAAAGGTTTTAAGGTTTCAAGGTTTGACCTTGAAAGGTCATTTTGAGGTCATTTTGGGGGTGATTGGGGGCCACAAAAAAGTGTCCTATACAAATGTTGTTCCCCTACACAAGAGGAACAACTTTCGGAAACCCGAGTGTTCCCGAGTTACGTCGATGCTGCTCAACTATTGACTCGACTGCCACGACACGGCTGACGAGCCTTTTGGAGACGACGACATGAGACCCTTGACACAAGCGACAATGACTCTCGACCCGACTCTGACACTACTTGACTAAAAAATGGCTCCTTTATTGACTCAAATCTGACTGTATACACGTTAATTAGGTAATCAATCATTTAAAAGCAACACCCTCGAACAGAAAACACGGTTGTCGGCACGAACAATTCCGAATTTCAAATAGTCTAACGAAATTGGTGGGCTCATTTAAATTGTACTTTTGCTTTAAATGTGTGCTTTTTTTTTTGGAAAATTTAAATATGGGGGAAACCCTTTCCTAAGACAGGTTTGTTTCGCTATCGGATCAAACAATAATAAAAGCGCGCTGCTGCGCACTGGAACTACTCTGTTGAAAACTATTATTCGCTTTCATCAACTCATTTTTGAAAACAACGGTAAAAATGATATGTCATTATGTAGGTCTCGGGCATCTAATATGAGATTGACGGTAAAAATAATATGTCATTAAATAGGTGTCGGGCCTCTAATATGAAATTTACGGTAAAAAAAAAGATATGTCATTATATAGGTGCCGGGCCTCTAATATGAGATCTACAATAAAAATTGTATGTCATTATATAGGTGCCGGCCTCTAATATAAGATTTACGATAAAATGGTATGTCATTTTATAGGTGTCGGGCCTCTAATATGAGATTTACGGTAAAAATGATATGTCATTAAATAAGTGTTGGACACTTTATAGCAGATTTACGGTAAAATGGTATGTCATTCCATTATATAGGTGTCGGGCCTCTAATGTGATATGTACGGTAAAATTGGTGAGTCATTATATAGGTGCCGGGCCTCTAATATATGTTTTACGGTAAAATTTGGTATGTAATTAAATAGGTGTCGGGCCTCTAATATGAGATTTACGGTAAAAATGGTATATCATTAAATAGGTGTCGGGCCTCTAATATGAGATTTACGGTAAAAATGGTATGTCCTTAAATAGGTGTCGGGCCTCTAATATGAGGTTTACGGTAAAAATGGTATGTCATTAAATAGGTCTCGGGCCTAAAATGTGAGATTTACGGTAAAAATGATATGTCATTATATAGATGTCGGGCCTTTAATGTGAGATTTACGGTAAAAATGATATGTCATTAAATAAGTGTTGGACACTTTATAGCAGATTTACGGTAAAATGGTATGTCATTCCATTATATAGGTGTCGGGCCTCTAATGTGATATGTACGGTAAAATTGGTGAGTCATTATATAGGTGCCGGGCCTCTAATATATGTTTTACGGTAAAATTTGGTATGTAATTAAATAGGTGTCGGGCCTCTAATATGAGATTTACGGTAAAAATGGTATATCATTAAATAGGTGTCGGGCCTCTAATATGAGATTTACGGTAAAAATGGTATGTCATTAAATAGGTGTCGGGCCTAAAATGTGAGATTTACGGTAAAAATGATAGATATTGTCATCAAGCGGGCACAACAGACTATCCGTAACATTCCGCTGTTTTACGGGCCTAAAGCACAAAGACCGAGGACACCAAC
>JAQFYP010000147.1:0-32521 GCA_034694865.1 Bilobella braunerae
TAGGCTTTATCTTTATTTTTATTTGTTTATAAAGCTAAAGCCTAAAGATAAAGATCGCCCGGCTAACTCCCTATTATCTCCACTTACAAGTACACCGCGCGTCGCGATTCCGACGCGCGCGCGGTCGGAGTTTTGAGCTTCTGATCGAGCTCAAACTTCGAAAACACATTAAGCCAGTCATAAAACTGATACACTTTTTCGGATTTTTGTCAATGGCCATAAATTTCGAAATTTTTTCAAAAAAACGATTTTGGGGTGGCTGGTTCCGGAAATCCTTATGGAGATTAGCACGTAATTTTTTAATTTTCACGTGGTCCACCCTTTCGAAAATTTTTAAATGTCAAGCGTCACTTTTCCTGACATTATCCATTGATATGTGCATCTAAATTTCGATTTCACATGAGTTTTCGAACTACACGTCGAAATTTTGATATCTACATCGAAACTTCAGTTTTCACATCGAAATTTCGATTTCACGTGAGCTTTGGACATGCACGTCGAAATTTCGGTTTCACATGAGTTTTCGGCATGCACGTCGAAATTTCGGTTTCACATGAGTTTTCGACATGCACGTCGAAATTTCGGTTTCACATGAGTTTTCGACATGCACGTCGAAATTTTGATATGTACATCGAAATTTTGAGTTTACATGAGTTCTAGACATGCACATCGAAATTTCATATGTACGTCGAAATTTCGATTTCACTTGAGTTTTCGACATTCACGCCGAAATTTTGATATGTACATCGAAATTTTGATTTTACATCAGTTTTCGACATACACGTCGAAATTTTGATATTTACATCGAAATTTTGATTTCACATGAGTGTTCGACATGCACATCGAAATTTCGATATGTACGTCGAAATTTCGATTTCACTTGATTTTTCGACATGCACATCGAAATTTCGATTTCTACATCGAAATTTTGATTTCACGTGAGTATTCGACATGCACATCGAAATATCGATATGTACGTCGAAATTTTGATATGTACATCGAAATTTTGATTTCACATGAGTTTTCGACATACACGTCGAAATTTTGATATGTACACCGATATTTTGATTTCACATGAGTTTTCGACATACACGACAAAATTTCGATATGTACATTGAAATTTCGATTTCACTTGAGTTTTTTACTTGTACGTCGAAATTTGAATTTGTACATCGAAATTTCGATTTCAAATAAGTTTTCAACATGAACGTCGAAATTTTGATAGGTTATACCAAAAATTTGACATGCATGTCAAAATTTCGGTTACATTCGACACTTCGGTTTCACTTGAGTCTTCGATATGTTCATCAAAATTTTTATATGTAAATAAAAACTTGGGTTTCACTTGAGTTTTCAATAAGTTGTTTTATATGTACTACAAAACTGAGATTTCACATGAGATTTCGATGAGTTCGTTGAAATATGAATATGTGCATTGATAATTCCAGTTGTACGTCGAAATTTTTATTTTATTTCAGATTTCATTAGTTCCATCGCAAATTTTGTTTGGTAGATACTGATAGATAGATACGATACGATACGTTGTATCTGATAGATACAACGAAATTTCGAACGATGTATTGAAAGGTATTTCGAAAGTTTTATGTATATTTGGACAATTGAATTGCATCAAAATTTTGCTGAACATATCAAAAAGTCAGTTTTGTTGTACAAATCCTAATTTCGATGTACATACCGAAGTTTCTACATATAGATTTGGAATATATATATGGAATTGTGACAAACTCATCAAAAGCCCATGTGAAGCCCACGGCTCGTAGTCCGGGGGTTAGGACCCTTGCCCTAACCTGGGTATGTTCCGAGATTGAATTTATTTATTGATTGCACGAGCAAAGAAAGATAGTTATGGTATGGTAGTGTTGAGTGGTGGCCTGAAAAGTTGGGGTCGCGAAGGGTGGGCTTGGGGCGGTAAGGGAGGAAGGTGTTCAGCCTCTGCCTAAGCAGAGGCTCCTCGGTGGTCAACCACACGTTCACCATCCAGCATCCCTGCAGCGTTTCTTTCACTTTTCAGAACTTCCCAGTCCACTCACAGGCCGAATCCACCCTCCCCTACTCACTCGCACAAGAAATCATGTTGACCAGGCCTTAGGCAAATGTCAACTATATGTCGAAAACTCATGTGAAATTAAAAATGCGATGTACATATCGAAATTTTGACGTGCATGTCGAAAACTTATGTGAAATCGAAATTTCGATGTACATATCGAAATTTCGACGTGCATATCGAAAACTCATTTGAAATCGAAATTTTGATCTACACATCGAAATTTCGACGTGCCTGTCGAAAACTCATGTGAAATCGAAATTTCGATGCACATATCAAAATTTCGACGTGCAGGTCAAAAACTCAAGTGAAATCAAAATTTTGATGTACTTATCGAAATATCGACGCGGATGTCCATAACTCAAGTGCAATCGGAATTCCACGTGCATTTCGAAATTTTGACGTGCATGTCAATAACTCAAGTGAAATCAAAATTTCGATATACATATCGAAATTTTGACGTGCATATCGAAAACTCATGCGAAATCGAAATTTCGACGAACATGTCAAAAACACAAGTGAAATTGAAATTTCAATGCATATATCAATGGAAATATAAGGAACAGTGACGCTTGACATTTTGAGTTTTTCGAAAGGGGGGACCACGAGAAACTTAAAAAAATGCGTGTTAATCTCCATAAGGATTTCCGTAATCGGTCACCCCAAAATCGTTTTTTCGAAAAAAATTCGAAATTTATGGCCATTGACAAAAATCCGAATAAGTGTATTAGTTTTATGACTGGCTTAATGCGTTTTCAAAATTTGAGCTCGATCAGAAGGAATCGCGACGCGCGGTGTACTTGTAAGTAACTTAACCTACTGATTCATAATTCAAAATTCAAATCAGATTTTTAGTCTCTTGGCATTCAGGTCATTGATCTTCCATACCTCAGACTCGCCTATACTAAAGGCTCAACTCATAGAGAAGGGGTGACTCTATGAGGATTCACTGGTTTTGAATTGTCAGCAGATTGTAGCCCCCGGCACACCTCTAACTGACCAATACCAATGAATGCCAACGCCCCGTACTGTCACCGAGCCAAGCGTGGTCTTAAAGTGTCATGCAGATAGCGAGCCTCGAACCCCCGACGCTTGGGTGAACAACCAAGCAACGGGCCACTCGGCCACACCACCACAGACTTTTGATTGCTGACGCTAGAAATCGCGCTGTTTGCCGACATAAATCAACCAATTGATTTAGAGATCGAAAACTCAGCGATCGTGAGTCTCATCGCTGCAAAGTGTCACTGGAAGGTGACCATGGTTCCATTCGGACCAAAGAATTCCAGCAATTCAGCGCCACAAGACGAATTTTCATGCTCCAAAACGTCGCTAAAGAAATTTTGAAAACACTCGGTAACGCTGAAATGAGAAACAAATGATTTGTTTTGATTTTATAAAAAAATGTATCTGCTCTAATTTCAAGAATAACAAATTAGCTTAATTTTCAAGCATAATTTGCTTAATTTAATGTCAGATTATTTCAAGCAAACGTTTTCGAAGTTTACTTTTTTATTAAATAAACAGTTCTTTGCGTTTTTTTTTAAAAAGTTACTTCTTTTTTTTTTCGTAATTTTGATTTTTGAATCAACTAGAGCTGGCCTTTGGTATATTTGATCAAGGTGGATCAAGAATTTAATCTTCTGGCTATTGCTCAAAACAGTTGTAAACATTTTCTTTTAAATGAAATGTTTCAAAATTTTGAATCAATCACTTATTTAATTTGTTTTAAATTTTAAACTCCCTTCACTGTTTCAAAAGATTTTTTTTAACTTTCTATCAAGGCACGCTTAACTTTCTCTGATTACATTGTATTCTAAAAACTGAAAAGTTGAAAGTGGTTTTCCATGAAACTAAAAATTTATAATAGTACCGTCTAATAGTATATATTTATAGTTCCGTCGCAGAAATAAGAACCGCTTCAGTAATCGCACCGTGATTGGCCAGGGTGCTCCAAATAAAAACGATTTCTTCACTGGTAAGTATAAACCGGTTTCGAAAAAGTACAGTGCATCTCAAAAGTTAAAAGATGCGATTAGAAAACTACTCTGAAACGGTGTGAGTAAGGTTTAGTTTAAATTTTTAGTGTACAACTTCTTAGCTTGACATTAATTCTGAAACTCTCTTTATTTAACGTAAGCGGTTTTTGTAGGTCATTAATCTGCTAGGAGAAATTGCGTCACAGCGTTGTCGAGTGCTAACCTTTGGTGAATGTCGCATGAGCGCCTGAACGCTGCTAATTTTCGGCGTGGCGCTGAAAACGCTGAAATTCGAGTATTTTTCTTCCTCCAGCCACCACCTTGGATACGGCGACATGAGGAGTCACTCTCCCTGAGTTATCCGAGTCAGTACGAAAAATATCCAGAGGTATCAATCAGATATCAATTAATGATCTGTCATTAAGCATTTTCCACCAGGAAAATTACAACCAATACTTAAATGGCGGTTAACTTGTAACTAACTGATTTAAAGTTATTTAAATTAAAATTAAATATCATTATTTAATTAGTTAACTACGGCTACTACACTTACTAATTACCAATAGAACGAAGGTTACCCACAATACTCAAATATGTACATAAGTTGCCGTGAAAGGGCAACTTGTTGCCCCTTGTCCCAAAATATACAGAGCGCTTTAAATTAAAATTTTACGTTTTAGCTTCACGTTGAAAAATTAAAATATTGACACCTTTCGAAACTATGCAAAAGGAATTAGGGTTTATAGAGATTTTTCATTTATAATTTTGAAATTTGATTTATTTTTTTCTTTGAAAACTAAAAAATTAGCTATTTTTTGAATTTGCTGAAATTTTCGAAAAATTTGCCTTGACACTTCTCTTCTCCGGGGTTGCAATAGCCGTTGCACAAGACGAATTGATCATTTCTCAAAATGCGCTCGGCATCTGAGGTATAGCCTTGTGCAACTGCAACGTAACAAAGGAGCGTCAAATTTAATATTAAAAACATTTTCACCTCCATTTGTTTGCGCTTACGACCATTTTTTCTGATTCAAAATTTCGAATACTTGAAACAATGAATGATGCCTACAGAATTCATAAGATTTTTCTTCTGATCAAATAATTCCTTTTGTGCAACTTCAAATTTATATCTTCAAAATGATGATAAAGCTTCAGTTGGCTTTTTGTTAAGTTAAGGTTTAATTATTAAGTAGCGGGTTAGCTACTTTATGGGAATGTTTTGTCCGTCCGTCCGTCCGTCTGTCCGTCCGGTTGCGTGATAACTCTCGAACGAGTTAACTTTTTTCAAATCTGTTTCCAGTTATAGGTAGTTGGGGTCAAGGGTGAGGTCAAGTTTGAAGATGGACCCCTATGGTCATATCCTTCCCCTTAAATTTTACGACCCCCAAATCCAAAAATTCGGATTTGTCGGATTTTTGCTAATTTTTGCATGAAACGAGAAGTTTGATAATTTCAAAAACCAAAGTCACCCCAGACCCTTCATCCTTATATCAATGACCCCCTAAATGACCCCCAAATTCAAAAAATCAGATTTTCCGACCAAAGCGACTCCAGATCCTTTCCCCTTATTGAGATGACTTTATAAATGAACCCCAAAACCGATAAACCGAAAAATCGGTTTTTCGGGTTTTTGCTAGTTTTGCATAAATCGAAGCGTAATGATGACATAGGTGACCTAAAACCCTTGAACCATTCTAGGATAAGCTTATAGTTGACCCCAGCCCGAAAAAAATTGGGCTTTTTCGTGATTTTAATAGTGTTGCATGAAAGTATTTTGGTATCAGTACAATACGCTACTTAAGTTACGTGCGTTTGCAACGGTTTATTAGTTATTTATCCGTTAATTAATTAGTTAATTGGCATTAACTTTAACTTTGCAGCCTGTGAATATATAAATTGTGCGCCTCTTTCATTTGGAGTGAAAAATATTTAAAAAAAAAATCATTTTCTAACTCATTTACACACTACTGTATCAACTGGTGTTCACCCATCTCATAGGCGCGCAGCGTTTTAGATTCGCTGAAAGAACGGTCAGATTTGAAGCCAAAAGGCGGCAACGCTGAAAATTATGCGCATATTTCAAAACGCTTTTCCTATGAGCGCTCGATTCTGTACACTCGCCAAAGTTCTTCAGCTCCAGTGCAGGATGAACGTAACCTACTTTTTTTCTTCGTGGATAAGGGCATGGGACTGCGCTGAAATCGCTGCTGAAAGCGTGAAGATTATCAAAATTTTGGAAAAACTGATAAATGTGGCCTTGAATACAAAAATAAGAGGATTAAAAAAAATTGAAGCAAGAGAGTTGTGGCATTTAGATCACCAATTTTTTTTAATTATTTAAATTTTCATTGTGTTTAACTTTTAGGAATAATTTGAAAATAATCCTTTCCAAGTTAACCTATACAATTTTGATAAAAAAAAATAGCATCTTAATCGCATTTGCAATTTCTAAAACATACTTTCAAAATGTTTATTTTAGTTCATGCTCGCCCTCAATCTCGGGTTTTATGATTAAAAATAAATGTCGATTAATATTTAAATTAAATCTTGATTTTGATTTTAATTGCGATTAAGCATTAACTGTGGTAAACCTCTCTTTTGTAGTTTTTTACTTTTTTCATATTTTTTTTTATTAACATTTGCATCCACAATGTCCAAATATTTGGCAAGAATCGAGAAGTATTGAAATTCTAACTTAAACAGCGTCTGGAATTCTGGTCCTTTTTCTCACAGGAAAATAACTCTATATCAGGTATGACTAGTTTGGATGATTTTAATTTTGTATTAAAAATTTGAATTGTTAAAAAAACGGTGCCAGCGACCATTTTCAAAGTTTCAAAATTTTAAAAATTGAATTTAAAAAAACTGACTTGAGTCAAAATCCCTGAAACCAATAGCTGGAAGAGGAGAATCGGAAGAATGAACATTTTGAAATTTTGACCATTTTATATTTTGTTCAATTTTTTTTTCAAATTTTGAACATTTTGAACAACATTTTGAATTCAGCGTTTGCTCACAAACAAAAACAGGAAAGCGATAGGAGAGCGCAGAGATCCATCGGTATACCTTTAAAATAGATTTTTCAAAATTTAAAGAAAAAGGTTTTCTAAATTCATGTTTGAACATGAATGGACGATCAAAATGAAATTTATATTAAAGATTCAGCACTATTCGAGTCCACACTTTTAACCATAAACTACTTTTTTTAAACATTTTTTATGTACGAATTTTGTTTTAAAATTCACAAAAATTACCTTGAACGAAAATCTACAGACGAGGTTGGTCAAATTAATTAGACAATTGATAAGACTTTGTTCTAAATTAAATTTAGAAAACATTAATTTTTTTTTATCAAAATCAAATATTACGATTGACGCACGGCATAACTCACGCATCAACTACGATCGCTCCATGCGTAAGAACCTGACCTAACCGAGGCTTGAACATTGCCGGAAGATTCTAAGGATCTTCTTGGAACAAAATTGTGGACAATTTGAAAATGGTTAAAAATAATGAAAAAATTGAGGATTCAAAAAAAATAGTTTGAAAAAAGTTCTGAATTTTCCCGATAAATTAAATTTAAATATTTTAATTAGGATTTGGAATTTAATTGGGAATTATTTTTGATAGTAGTTTATATTTTTTGTAAATTTTACTTTTAGGTAAATATTTTTTATTGCGCATTTTGACAATTTTAATTTAGATACCATTTGGGACTTTGTAGGCTATTTCCCAGAGGGTTTAGTTCAAAGTTTAGTTTTTTTTTTAATACTCCGTCTACAATTTCCTTTATTGTGAAAATTGTGTTTTCATTTTATAGATTTTAGTTGGAAGCCGTTTTGCTGAATCGCTGAATTTTGAATGCACAGTGAATCGCACCCCTTTCTACGTCGCATATCCTAGAAATCGCGCTGAGATTTTAAAAAATTGGAGGAAATTAAATTGTTGCCTTGAATAAAAAAAAGGGATTTAAAAATTGAAAAAAAAGTGGCAACTTGAAAATAAAATTCGGGGTCGACCACCGAGGAGCCTCTGCTTAGGCGGAGGCCGATCAGCGCCAAACGAATACCGGCTCAAGCACACCCTCCACGGCACCTACCCAAGCTATGACAAGGGTCCTAACCCCGCGGACTACGCGCCTTGGGCTTGGCTTTTAATTTTAATAATTTAATTGTTTAAATTAAGGATTTTTTCTTTAATTTTTAGGCAAAATTCCAAAGATTCGCTAAATAATCGCATTTTGAATTTGCGGAATAGGGATGAGCAGAATGAAGTCGTAGCCGTTGCACACGACGAATTCACCATATCTCAACATGCACTCGGCATCTGAAGTGCTCCCTTGTGCAACTGCAACGTAGCAAAGGAGCGCCAAATTTAATATTAAAAACGTTTTCACTTCCCTTTTTGCGCTTACGACTTACTACTACTACGTAATGATCTTTCTGATTCAAAATTTCAAATATTTCAAACAATGCCTTCAAATTTGATAATATTTTTCTTTTCTTTTTTATCAAATTATCCATTTAGTGGCACTAAAGTGTGCCACTTCAAATTTATATCTTCAAAAGTTTCGCCGTCGCCGTTTCGCCGTTCTTCAATGTCCCACCCCTTTTACTCCGTCCCTCCAAAACGTCGCAAACGTAATTTCAAAACAGTCCATAACTTTGAAATGAGGAACAAAAAATTTGCTTATTTTCAAGCTAAAACCATTGGCTTAGTTTCAAGTGAAAGTCATTTGCTTAATTTCAAGCGTTGATTTTTTTCAGTTTCAAAAAATTGCTTTTTATTAATGCATTTTGAAATTCTTTAATTTTTTTTTCTTTGATTGCGAAGACATTTTTTATTACAAAGATTGTCTAACATTACAAATTTTGGGTTTCTTTTTCATCAAGGTGGATCCAGAGAGCCACCAAATGCCCCGCCGCATATCTTTGACACCTTCTATGACAAGACCCACCTTTATGTGAAGGGCAGTTACGTGCACCGTGCCTACAGGCCCCGCAACGGTGTTACGACGTTCACGGACGACGCGGAAGTACATCAACGGTGCGACGTCGGTGGTCATTGTCACGTGTCACGCCTTTGGACGCGTGACGATTGTGCGCAATGACAAGGGAACGGAAATCTACAACAAAATAATATTTCTTGGCTATCGCTCAAAGTAGTTTTCAAAATTTTGAAAATAAAAATGTTTCCAAATTTTGAATCGATGACTTTGCCAACTGTAGTTCACTATTTCAAGCTGACTTTCACTGATTTCATTGTATGCTAAAAATTGAAAAGTTGAAACTGGTTTTTCATGATACACAAAATTTAAAATTACCATTTAAAAAAAGAAAAAAACCACTTCAGTCTTCGCACCGTGATTGGCCACTGTGCTCAAAATACAAACGTGTCTTTTACTGGCAAGTATAACCTAATTTATAAAAAAAAATACAGGTTTAGGATTTTTTCTCTGAACAAACTGCTCTGCAACAGTGGGAGTGTGGTTTTGTGGGATTTTCTTTGTGTACAACTTCTTAGCTTGGCATTATTTTAGAAACTTTCTGTATTTTTTCAAATTGGAAAGGTCGTTTTTCTGTTGGGAAGGAACAGCGCTGCAGCGTAGCCGAGCAATCCTCCTTGTGGAACATTGCATCAGCGCTGAATCACAGCATCCTAATTTTCAGCGTAGCGCTGAAAAAGCTGAAATTCAAGAAGGAAATTCTCTCCGTCGGGCTAATGGCTACCTGAGTCGCTCCTCATTTCTTAAACACCCGATCCAGTACGAAGGATATCAGAGGGTCGGGAGCACTGGAGTGACGCTTCAAGCGACTGGAACGCTGGCTGGACAAAAATCTTTAGGATGAAATTTTGCAAAAATTTAGATTCTTTACACCAAGAATTGTCTTCTCCATTTTATATTCAGTTTAGATGATAAGCTAATTCAGTTCATTAAGGTATTTAACTAATCAATTAGCTAAATGAACCCGGCGGATCGTGATACAATGAGGTAATTTACATGCTTTACGTCGTTGATACCAACAACAACCATGCCATTAAGGTCGCTGACATGAAAGGACGCATCGTGGAATCGCTTAAATTGGTCTGGGACATGGGATGACAATTTCAACAGTTCGAACTCAAAAATCGCTTCGAAACTTTCAAATACCCTATAACGCTGAAAACGCTGCAACTTGCATTACCGCTGAACTGTGCATAAGCGATCTTCGACAGAATTGCAAAGAGGGGGAATTGTTTTATAAAACAAAAATTCAGCGATTAACTTCATAGCTCCTATAATAATTGGGATCCAAGGCAAGCGATTGAGCGATTTACAATCAGCGTCAACTTGCTTTGTTGCTTAAACCGCTTACTACATGTGTCCACTTCACTTCCAGTGCCAATTTTTTAAACAAAAACACTACACTGTTGTTCGTCTCTTTTTTAATATTTTAAAAAATTTAAATTATTTAGAACAATAAGTGGTGATTTCTAAAAATTATTTTTTCGAAATTCGAAATAAAGTTTTTTTTTATCAAAAATATCGCTTTTGTGACACTTAAAATTTTTGAAAATTAACGCATCAAAAATAATTCACAAATTTCAAAACTTGAAACAAGGAAACGAGGGCTGATAATCATCAAATTTTTGCAAATTTCTTTCATGCCATGGAGGTCTTCGCGTGAGGTAAAAACGCTTATGCTACATACAGGAAAGTTTCAAATGTTTAACATTAATTATAAAATTAGCCCACGGCCCGTAGTCCGGGGGTTAGGAGCTAGACTGCTTATAGCTTGGGTAGGTGCCGAGATCGAATCCTGGCACAAGCAAAGTAAAAAAAAAGTGTTGGTGTGATAGTGATTAATGGAAGCCTGGAAAATTGCGGTCGTGTAAGCTGAACATTGGAGGATGAAAAAAATTGTAAGATTGCTAGAATTGGTCTAGGAAACGGATAACTTAAGTTCAACATCCAGAATCGCTGCCAAACGCTGATTCAGCTCAATTCAAACTAAATGACGTTCCAAAAAATTCAATTCATAATCAAATCACGAAACCTAGGCAATTGCAGATTCGAGAAACAAGTTGAATTTTAATTTCAACGCCGTCTGCAATTGTATAGGACTTTCTCCCAGAAAAATTATTATTTGTTTGGATACATCTTTCGGTCTCTAAATAAATTACAATCCAGTATTATGAAAGCCTTGGATCTAAAAATGCGTTTCTAATTTTATGCAAAGATTATTCAAATAAATTTAAATTGTAGGATTGATTTTCCTTAATAAGATTTTATGAAAGACTAAATAATTATAAATTTTCCTCTATATTTATAATATTATATTTATGTACTAAAGTAATATAATTTTTTTTTGTAATTTGGAATTTTTAATAGTGTTATAAGGAACATAATTTGGATTGCAAGCAAGTGTCAAAATGACAAGGGAGGAATATGAATTAATTAGTTTACCGGAAGTTTGTGAAAAATAACAATTTTCATGCTTTTTAATTTTAAAATTATGTGTATAGTTGAGAATAAGTTTCTGATATTGTAAATGATATAAAATGCAAATCAGCATCAGTTTTTTTTTCCTTTTTCTGAATGTGAACTTGAGCAACTCATATTTAGAATTTTTTTCAGATATGCCGCAATTTAGCATGGAAGAGCGAGCCTTCATCGTGGAGCGGTTCCTTCTAAACGGAGAGAAGCCGATTATTAATTTATTTGTAATGCAATTTCCCAATTCTGGAACTATTTTTTATGATATCTGTTTATTTCTTTTTTAAACTATTTGATTTATTTGTAAACCACATTTGTTAAAATACATGCAAGGTTTAAAATTGTTTAAAATAATGTTAAAATTAAGTTTCAGAATTTGACTAAGTTTAAAATTTAATTTGTCTCAATTTGAGTTTGTTTTAGAAAAAGGCGGGAAATATTTTTAGGCTTCTTAATTTTGAATTGTACTTTTTGGTAAAGCAGAAGTCAGTCGAACCACGTCGCTTGACCAGAGAGGAGATTGCCATCTTGAATTGTCATCGTTTTTAAGTTAATTGAAGTGCTAATTGGAATAATTAAATAAAATAATTGATTGATTGATGCAATTTGGGTGTTTTGAGTTGGCTGAGGGCTCATTAGGTCATTGTTTTGGCTTAAGAAGTCCGATTTTGTGTCTTTATTAAAGGTAGAGGTTGAAGCGCCGTAAAGGGCTTTAACTCTGCTGTTAAAAGGTCAAAGGTTAAATGGCCTTTTAAAAACATTCTTTTTATTTTAGGATTTTTTTTTGTTAATTTTAATGTAGTTTTAATTAACGATGAAAATATTGCTTATGGGATATTTTGGAACAAGTTTTTAAAATGTGGCCATATCCGTTTGATATTTTGTATTTTTTTTATTGGGAGGATGGATAGCAGGATATTTTTATGATTATGAAGTTTAAAAAAAGTGACTGGAAGCGCTTTCGGCGAGGTCTCTGGTTGAATCGCTGAATTTTAGATCGCTGACACTGGACTTCAAGTTGTTTGCCTCTTATGCTTTAGAAAACAAAAATTCAGCGATTAGTAGCTCATGGAAAAGTTACCTTTTGGGAATTATTGGGATCGAAAGCTTTTCTCCAGCGATTCAATGCTTTGCAATCAGCGTCAATTTGTTCCTCCGCTCTCACACAACCTGTTCCAGTGCCATTTTGGGCCAATCGCTGATTCAAGTCTAGTCAACAAAAATATGTTCCAAATTCAAAACTTTTTGAAGAATAAACAGAATTAACAGAATTGCGTTCTCTTCATTTGAACAAAAAAAAATGTGTTTAAAAAACTTCTCATGATTCAATTATGAAAATTTAAATTATCATCTTTTCGAAATTGACTAGATTTTTGTTTTCAGCAAAAGATCACTTCTGTACCGCTTGAAATTTCTGCCAAAACATCTCACGTATAAAAAAAGATGTTAGTTATTTGGAGTTATCTTGTCTTTTTGTAATGTTTGATTTCTTCAATCAGCGTTTAATTACTAATTAATTGCTAGTAAGGTCTAATTAGAATTTTCATGGCATGCAAATCGATCAATTGTTCGCCGCTGGCAAATTAGCAATTCAAAATGGCTAACTGTAGGACACACTCAGGAAATAATTAAAATTTTCAAAATTTCAGCTCCGTTTGGAATTCTGGTGGGATTTTTCATGTAAAATTAGTTCTTTTTTCTAATTCAGTCTTCTCTCTTCTGTATTCTTTTGCAAGTTTGAAATTTTCGATTGATTTTTTTTCTAATGTTCGAGTCCAGCGTCTCAATCGCTGACTTTTCGAATGCGCAAATAATCGCTTTTCAAAATTCATCTGTTCTATACGTTGCTGACTCTGGAAATCAAGCTGCTTGCCTCCCTGAATCAACAGCGATTTTGACCCCATTTACTGCCTGCAAAATGTCATTGAAAGGTAGCCATATTTCCACCAATTCAACGATTTGCATTTTTTTACTCGCGGCCACCAATCCTTATGTGCCATATTTTTCCGAACCAAACGCTGATCTTGTTCCAAATTCAATACTTTAAGAATATAACCAATAATTACAGAATTCGCTCTTCATCATTTGAAAAAAAATCTTAATTTTTTAAATTTGATACATAAAAACGTTCAAACAACATTTCTCATTATTTTTTGAATTTTTTTTTGCATAAATAATTTGAATAAGTTAAACTAATCTTAAGCAAGCTACCTTATCTAGCATAATATTGGCCGAATGAATTACTAAAAAATTCAGAAGCAGAAGTAAAGAGGGCGTATATGACGCTTGCCATAAAATGGAACCCAGATGCCAACCCTGGAGAGTCCGGCGCCACAAAGAAATTTCAAGAAATTACAAAGTCATGCACTTGTCCTTTCCGACCAGTTACGTCAAGAATATGACGCAAAACTGGAAAAAATAAACTAGGACTGCTAGAAAAATAACGCCACCAGACGACGTTCCATGCTCTTCCCACAATGTGCCAACCCTTTGACTCCGCCCCTTGAAAACGTCGCAAAAGTAATTTTGAAAACACTCCAAAACGCTGAAATAAAATTTGAGTAATTTCATGCGAAAACAATTTGCTTAATTTCAAGCACAAACCAATTAATTTCAAACAAGCCAGTTACAAAATTCAAAATAAACCGTTTGCTTAGGTTCTAGCATGAAGCATTGGATAAATTTTAAGCGTAAATCATTTGCTTAATTTCAAGCAAAAGTCATTTGCTTAAATTCAATTTTATTTTTAAATTTGAAAAATAAGTTTTTTTTATCAATTATAAAATTTCTTAAATTTCGAATTTTTTTTTATTGTACGATTGTCTTTTTGTGATTTTTCTTTGTCACCAATGTGGATCAAGAGAGCCACCGAATGCCTCACCACCTCGGCCCCAGCATCTTTGACAAGAACCACCATCACGTGATGAGCAGTTACGTGAACCGTGCCCACAGGCATCGCAACGGTGTCAACTTTAACGATCACAACCACGCAAAAGTACGTCTACGGTGGCCCTGGCCATTGTCACGTGTAACTCTTTCGGACCCGTGCCCGTCTCCTCGGAGAACGTCGCATGAGTGCCCGGGGGCTGCTAATTTTCAGCGTATCGCTGAAAACGCTGAAATTCTCTCCTCCTCCTGAATATGGCCACCCGAGTGCCTCGTCCCTCATGAGATATCCGAGTCAATACGAAGGGTATCTTCAGGGTCTAGAGCCCTGCAGTGACGCTTCCAGCGATTGGACCGCTGGTTACAACAAGCAGCGCTGACAGTGCTGAAATATATCGCAATTTTGGATACATTCCAGAGACTACAAGTACGGATCGTCGCTGCAAATCGCACAATTTGCCCAATCAGTGTTAGCTCCGCCCAGGCAATGCGACGTCTAAAGTTCAGCGTCATCTAAATAAGACGCTGAAACGAGTAGGAAATGGAATCAAATGCAAGTGCTTCAAGTAATCTCAGATTTGAAGCGATCAAAGATCAACACTCAGTTGAACTTTGTCCGTTACAAGGCTGCGAACTTTCAGAATCCGACAGCGCAGCAAAACGCGTTTTACGCTAAATCAGCACAAAAATTATGTTCTCATTTCAAAGCGAAGTTCAGAACAGGAAGCGCAGAGGGCAAGCGTCAAGCAGCAATCTAGAAATTCAGCGATTATACTGTTTCAGAATTTTCAAACAATTTGTAAATAGTTTTTTTTAACAAACGAGATGGATGAGTGACGATAGAGTTGAAGGAAATTCTGAATGTGTAAGAGTGAGGTGTGTGTCATGAAAGCATTTTAATTGCGATTGAGTTTTAATTAAGATTAAGTTAATTACAATTAAAGTGTAATGATGATTAGTTTTTTAATTATAGCTTTAATTTACTTTAAGGTTCAATTTCTAATCTTGGCAATTACAAGTTCGGGAAACATTCCAACTTTTAATTTCAACGCCGTTTGCAACTTGGCTGGTTTTGCGTATATTGAAAAAGAATTCGGACTAGGTGAAGCAGTGTTTAAAATTTAAAAAAAATTTAAAATTTAAATTTTGTTCTTTTAGTTTTTCTTAGATTTTTTTTTGAAAATTTATTCAAAGTTTTAAAGTTTTTTAAACAAATTTGATTATAAATTTTTCCGAGCACAATTAAGTGGTCTCGACGGTTTCGCTGACGGCATTTTCTCAAAAATTCTTCTTTTCAAAATTCAACGTCACTGACACCGGAAATGACGCTGCTTGCCTCACTGCATCAACAGCGATTGTTTAAAAAAAATTCAGCGCTTGTGACACTCATCGCTGCAGACAAAAAGTCTTGAAAAACACGCACCGATGAATTGATCAGGGACGATTCAGACTCTTCGAGGCTGAAAGCGCTGCGTCTTCCTTTACTATTGAATTGCGCATGAGCGATCCTCCGCAGAAATGTAAAGGTGGGATTGGAAAAATAGTTTTAAAAAACGAAAATTCAGCGATTATAGGGTCTTCATCGCTGGAAAAATTGACTTGGTGGGTGGTTGTCATGGAATTATTAAGATATCGCGATTCAGCGATTTGTACTGCTCTCTTCCAATCACATGCGTCCGATCCACTTCGAGTGTCATTTTGTTCCGTGCAAATCGCTGCCGCGCGCTGATTCAGCTCTAGCCAAATTAACTTATGTTCCGGTTTTCAAAACCTTTTGAAAATTAAAAACAATTGACAGATCTCATCATTTAAAAAAAAGTTCAAAAAGACTATTTTCATTACTTTAATTTTTTTTAATTTGAAATATTTGAAAACAAGAATCCAAATTCCTAAAATTATCTTTTCGAAATTGATAAAAAATGGTTTTTGAACGTTCGCAAAAATTACTGAGTTTATTTCTTAATTAATTAATCAATAGTTAGACGTAATTGATGAGTTTTCGTTATCAAAATTATCACTTTTGTCACCAAGTCAAAAATTTTATGATCAAAATCATATTATAAAAATTTTGGTCTGGAGTACTCTAGTCCTTTTGACATAATATGTCGTTGATGAAATATATTTTATTTTGATAATAGCGTTGTGTTTAATTTTTACTAATTAATTAACTAAGCTTAATTAAGTTTGATAATTAAGTTTAATTTGAGTTGTGATGGTATGCAAATTGGGAATTTGTGCGCCGCTGTCACTGAGCGCTGAATCTGCGTCAAGAATTTTCATTTTCAATCTATCGGAGATGTACGCAGCGTTCTTGAATCGCTGAAATAAGACGCTGATTGGCTGCGTTGAGCCAAGATAGCGCTGAAATTATGCACACACCTCACAAATGCTTTCTCTACAAGTTCGCTTCGATACCTCGTTTTCAAACGGGCAGAATTTAGTCTCTGTTAGTGCTTTTAGTCCGGAAATAGATATGATTCATTCATCAACGAGCAGCGATTCCATGCGTAGTGTCTGGGAATCGCTGCCAGTTTACAGCTAAACAATCATTTTGATTTTTATACCAACTCCAGCTCCAGTGCAGCATGGGCTCAACCTGGCACGGAACAGCGTGGAAATCGCTGCTGAATGCGTCTGCTTAATTTTCTTTAGAACAAAATTTTGAAAATTTTGGAAAATTTGACGTTGAATAAATTTCAGCTGAGGATTTCGAAACGAGATGAGAGTGAAGATAAAGAATTTTCTGAATCATCATTTATAAGACTACTACTATATTTCAATTGCGATGAACTGAACCTGAACCAAGATTAAGTTTTAATTGCAATTAAATTTTAATTGTAGTTTAATTTTGATTTTAGGCGATTTTGCAAATCAAAATGGCAAAATTTGGGTGGTGATTCTGGAAATAATAATACTTTAATGGCATCTGGATACTTAAGTTATTTTTCTTAAGAATTAATTCTTAGCTTAGCTACGCTGGACCGTTGACCATTTGTATTTTCATGAGAAATTTTAAAATTTTAAAATTTTGAATTTGTTTTTCAGAGTTTGGTTGGAAGTTATTTGGTTATTTACGGCAATGTCAAAGTCGCTGAATTTTTTAATCTGAAGTGAACAGTTGTAGTGGTAATTTAACAGAGTGGAAATTCGCTCACTAACTCTTATTTAATTAGTACTAAATTTTAATTGTATTTAAAATTTATTTGCTTTTAATTTCTTACTGTAATTAGTTAAATTGAAGAAAATTTTACTATTTGCAATTTACAACAAAAACAATTTCACGGACACGGGCACGGGAAATTTGTTTTTCAGGGTTTTTGGCGGTAGTCTAATAAAAGTTTATTTTTGACTGGTTGAGGCTTTACTTTACTAATTTCAAATTAAGTAATTACTTAATAATTAATTAGTTAAATGAACTCGGTGGACTAACATCGTTAATTAAACCGTTGCAAATGCACGCAGCGTAAGTAGTGGCTTGAGCTAGTGCAAATAAGCGACACAAAAAAGTAGCCGAAAACACAGCTTTTCGGGTTGGGGGTCATAGCTTTTGATTTTCTTTTCTTTTTTTTTTTTTTGCAAAATTACCAAAAACCCGAAAACGCCATTTTTTGTTTCGTTTTGGGGCGTATATTGAGGGTGGTCGCACCTAGGGTAAAGGGCCACGGGTCACCTGGGTCGTTGCATTTAAAAAAAAAATTGCATTTTGCATCTCAAAATCCAATTCCATTTCCAACATCTTATCAAAACTAAAGTTTACTAATAATTAAATTAAATATTTTAACTACTTGATTAATTACAATATTATTTTGATTATTATGGTATTTTGAATTTTCAAAACGAGGGTTGCTACAAGTCAAAATGTTTTAATTGAAATTTAGAATTTAATTGTGATTAAGTTTCACGAGAATGATTTGATTGGAGATTTGAAATTTTACTTTGAAATGAAAAAAGTTTTTTTTAGAATGTAATGACGGCATTGTCTCAATCCCTGAATTTTTGAAATCGAATCGCTTTTCAAATTGCACGTGTTTTCTACGTCGCTAATACTGGGAATGTTGCTGCAATTGATTTCTGTCTTACTGAATTCAAACACTTATTCAAAATTTGATTTTCAAAACAAATTTCACTTTGAAAATTACAATTACCTATGTCAAAATGTGAAGTTCGAAACAAGTTTTTCTTTATAACACTTCAATTATCTCTTTTATTTATAAGTATAGTTTTAACAAAATTTACAATTTAAACTACAATTTGTTTAGGTGGATTTGTGCAGCAGCCAGGTAACGACGCTCGTAGAGTGCAGCGCTTCAGTACTCGCTGAAACCGCATTAATTTATGTTAACGTCTTTTTGGGACCTGGCTTTCCACGACGCTGAAACGCCGCCAATCGCCAACGCTGGAAACCACCACAAATTTGCAAAAATGCCGAAATGTTGACAATTGCAATTTCGGAAACAATGAATTTTTAATTTCAGCGTCGTCTGGGATTCTATCGGGTTTTTTCTATCGGGCTAACTCTAAACCTAAGCTAACTAACACCTTCAAAGTTTTCCTTTGTTATTAAATTTTTAAAATTTGAAAACTTTGGAAAATTTTGATTTACTTTTTTCAGAACTTGATTGGTATGGTGGCATTTTATTAATCGCTGAATTTTCCGTAAATTCCGTAAGGAATCGCTTTGTCTAATTGCGCCCGTGCTCTACGTTGCTGATACTAAAAATCACGCTGAGATTTTGAAAATTTGAAGAAAAAATTGGCCGTGAAAAAGGAATTTTTAGAGGTTGCAACTGTTTAGATTAAGGAAATTTTTACTTTTTATGAAAAGTCACAATGATGACATCTTGGCAATTTCAGATTCAGGAAACAATCAAGTTTTAATTTTAACGAAACTTCTGAAACTTTTTAAGTTTGTCTAAAAAAAAAATATTGTTTAGGTTAGGTTAGACTTAGGTAATTTTGGAAAGTAATTGGAGGCGGTGTCGACGGGTTTGTTGACGGATATTTCTTAATCGCTGAATTTTTAAATCCGCAAGGAATCGCTCTTCAAAATGCATCTGTTCTGCATGCCGATGATACCCGAAATGACGCTATATTCTACGTTTAAGTCCCTTTTTCTACTAAATTCAATAAATTTTAATATGAAAAATTAAAAAAATTTAAACTTTAAGAATTTTTTTTTAAATTTAATCACCCGAATTTATTTAACTCCCTTCATTTTAACTTCACTTTTAGTTTAACCAAAATTCCAATTTTAAGTTGCCATTATTTAGGCAGATTTGAGCAATAACCACGTATCTACGCACGTAGTGTGCAACGCTTATTTAATCGCTGAAAATGCAGATTAAAATCTTTGTAATTCTTCTTGGCCGCTTTACGAAACTAAAACGCTGCCAATCGCTGGAAACCACCAAATTTTAATTTGTTTCTTGGAGAATAAAACGTTTGCTCAGTTCCATTTATAACGAGATTCTAAAAATTTGGGAAACTTTTAAAATCATTAAGAATGAGAGGATTTGAAAAAAATTTAAAAAAGAGTGGCAGGTTGAAGAAATTTCTGTATTATGCAGGTGAGGATTATTAATGACTAGCAAAGAAGCCCGTCCTAAGACAGGAGTACGAACTAAAAAACTTCAAATTTAAAAAAAAAAAAAATTGATATTTTTAAACTAGAAATTTTTTAGAAGAATTAGCGGATGGATGCCTTCGTCACACTTAACATCATATTCGTTTTCAACATGTGAAAACCCACCACAGTTGCAAACGGCGTTGAAATTAAAAGTTCGATTGTTTCCCAAGCATGCAATAACCAAGACTAGAACGCAAATTTTTCCTAAAAGTAAAGTATAGTTCTAATTAAAAACACTAATTATTGTTCCACTGTAATTGCAATTAAAACTTAATCATAATTCAAGTTTAATTGCAATTAAAACAGTTTCACACTCACACCACACCAGGAAAATTCAGAAAATTCTTCATCTCTCTCGTCACTCTCATTTGTGTTATTTAAAAAAAACTTTTAACGTTTTAAAAATTGTTGAAAAATTCTGAAGCAGTATCATCGCTGAATTTCTAGATCTATTGCTTGACACTTGCGCTGCTTCCTGTTCTGAACTTCGACTTGAAATGAGAATGTGAATTTTTTGGCGCTGATTTGACGTGAAAAGGACTTCGCAGCGTTGTTAAATTCTGAGAGGGCGAAGCTTTGTAGCGGACAAAGTACAACTTGGCATTGATTTTTGATCGCTTCAAGTGTGACATGATTTGAAGAGGTGGAGCTTCCTTCCAGTGCACATCGCTGCTGATGTCGCTTTCAGCGCTGCTGGGCTGATGAGCCGGCTAAGGAGAATCAGCTTCTCACCTCGGAGGGAATTATGTCGGAATGGGAGTGGATGTAGAACGGCCTTGAACGCAGTGGCGCCGGGGTACGCTGAATCGCTGATTGGGTGATCTTGCACGAATGCTTCTACAGCGACGTTCCAGCAATCAGTAGGGCGACGAGCTGAAGTGGCGTAGAACAAATCATAAGTAGGCGCTGAATTTTTGTAAGGGTCGTTCTAAGCTTGTTCTGGATCTTTGTAATAGAAATTAGGAATAATTAGAAGTGCTGAAACTTTGCAATCATCAGAATTTGGCGATTAATTTCTGTAGGAGTCGTAATTTAGCGCTGAATCGCTGGAACTTCTAAATATAATTTTCTCCGGCTTCGTACTGTGGAAAGAAACGAGCAGCGCTGTTTTGACTTCCCGGATTTTGTAAGGGCACTGAATTTGGCGGAATCATAAAGTAATAAATTCGATTCTGTTTCGATTGATATTCAGATTGCGCAGAATTATGGTTGAAATCGCTGTTTTCACGATCGCTTCAAATCCCTCTCCATTTTTGCCCGTTTCAGCGTCATACTTGAATGGCGTAAAATTTTGAAATTCATATTGACCGGACAGGGCAAAATAGCCTCGATACTCTTGATTGATCAATTGGTGCGCTTTGCCGTGACAGCCCGTACTCGCGGTTTCCGAAAGGGGTTGAAGCGTTTCCAAAATTTCAATAATTTTCAGGTGTTGCAATCCCTGGAAGCGCTTATCCAGTGCTCCGGACCCTCTGATATCCTTCGTACTGGCTCGGGTATCTCAGGAATGAGGAGTGACTCAGGTAACCATTAGCCCGAACGAGAGAATTCCATCCTTAAATTTTATGCGTTTTCAGCGCTACGCTGAAAATTAGGATGCTGTGATTCAGCGCTGATGCGACGTTCCCCAAGAGGGACCGCTCGGCAACGCCGCAGAGCTGTTTCTTCTCAACAGAAAACGACCTCCAAATTGAAAAAGAAATACAGCGAGTTTCTAATAAAATGTCAAGCTAAAAAGCTGTACACAAAGAAGATTCCACGAAACCACACTCCTACTGCTTCGGAGCAGTTAATTGACAAACAATGTTCCTAATCCTTTTGTATCGCACTGTATCTTTTTATGAATTAGGTCGTCCTTACCAGTAAAGAACACGTTTCTATTTTGAACACCGTGGCCAATCACGGTGCGAAGACTGGAGCGGCTCTTATTATTGCAACGGTACTTTATAAATCCTGAGTTTCATGAAAAACTTTCAAGTTTTCAATTTTTAGCATTCAATAAAATCAGTTAAAGTCAAATTGAAACAATGAACTGCAGTTTAAAATTTAGAACAGCTTGCAAAATTCATCGATTTAAAAATTTGAAACGTTTTATTTTTCAAAATTTTGAAAACTACTTTGAGCGATAGCCAGGGAATACTATTTTGTTGTAAATTTCCATTCCGTCGTCATTAGGCGCAATCGACACGCGTCCGAAGGCGTGACTTGAGACGACCACCGACGTCGCACCGTTGATGTACTTTCGCGAGGTCGTAAACGTCGTCACACCGTTGCGGTGCCTGTAGGCACGGTGGACGTAACTGCATATCACGTGGTGCTGGTTCTTGTCAAAGATGTTCGGCGGGGCATTTGGTGGCTTTATTGATCCACCTTGATGAAAAAAAAACACACACAAAAAGACACTCTTTGAAAAAACAACCAAACAAACAAACCAAAAAAAACGCTGCGCATTCACTAGCTATAGAAAGGTATGAAATCTGGAGCAAAAAATTGTTTCGTTTTCTAAAACAATCGCTGTTGATTCAGGGAGGCAAACAGCGTCATTTCCGGTACCAATGACATATAGAACAGTTTAATTTTGAAAAAAAAAAACGATTCCTTTTACGAAATCAAAAATTCAAATATTGAGAAACGACCGTCAGCAAAATAGTCGAGACTGCTTCATTGTATTCAGAAAAATTAAAAATATAAAAATTAGAAAAAAAAAATCAAATTTGAAAAACGCGATAACAGCATAATTGAAAAATTTCAACTTGAAATGTAAATTAAAAAAAAATTACCAAAGTTTTACACAGCGATAAATACATTGCAATTTTTCAATATGAGAATAACTAGCAGAGTTCCAGACGGCATTGAAGTCTCCCGAACTTGCAATTGCCAAGATTTGAATGTGAATTTTGCCTCAAAACAATTAAAAACTAATCACAGTTACACTTTAATTGCAATTAAAACTAACTCGCAATTAAAGTTTAATTGCAATTAAAATACTTTCATGGCTCAAAATACTCAAATCTCCCCTCTACTATAATTCAGGGATTTGTTTAGCACTGCCATTCTCATCTCGTTTGCTCTAAAAAAAATTTAATTCTAAAACAATATAATCGCTGAATTTTAAGATCCACGCTTGGCGCTTACGCTCTGCAATGCTTCCTGTTCTGAACTTCGCTTTGAAATGAGAATATGACATTTGGCGCTGATTTGGCACGAAACGTGTTTTGCAGCGCGAGTGAGAGTGGATGTAATGTAGATGTGCTGAACGGGTTTGGCAACAATGGCACCGCAAACGACGCTGAATTGCTGATTGGCTAATGGCTAATCTTACACGAGCGGTTCTGCAGCGACACTTCAGCGATCCGAGAGACGGAAGGACAAAATGCGTTTGATGGAGGAGCTTGACTTTGACGAAATTTCGCAATACATGCTTTTGAGCAAGCTGAGGGGCGGGGCATTTGAAAGCGGCGCTTCACAGTGGTTGGACTTATAAAAATGCCGCTGAATTTGACAGAACCTTTTGTATTCAACATAATTTAAAGCTGAGTTTGTGCTAGAATTGTAGTTTGGCGCTGAATCGCTGGTAAATTTAATTTTATCCAGCTTCGTATCTCGGGAAGCAATTTGTAACGCAGTTTTGACTTCCTAGACTTTGTATACCGATTGATTCATAATTTGGTAAAATTTTGTAATGTTAGTTGTAAATTTGTACAAACTCTTTAGTTTGACATTGCATAATCGCTGGGGCTTCGAATCCCTTTCCATTTCTTACTCGTTTCAGCGCCTTATTTGGATGACGCTGAATTTTGGAAGTCATATTGACTGTGCGGAGCTAAATAGGCTCGATACGCTGATTGGTCAAATTGTTGCAGCGACGCTCCGAACTCGTAGTTCACGAAATGGGTTGAAATGCATCTAAATTTTCAAAAGTTTTCAGCACTGTTAGCACTGATTAATGTAATCAGCGTTCCAAACGCTGGAAGCGTCACTCCAGGGGTCTGAACCTTGCGAATACCATTTATTCTTATATCTCAGGAAGGAGGAGGCACTCGGGTAGTCATAGAATTTCAGCGTTTTCAGCGCTACGCAGAAAAAATTGCCATCATTCGTGGGCTCGGCAATGCATCAGTGCTATTTCTACCCAACCGAAAAGCGACCTACGAAATGACAAGAGACAAAAAGTTTCTAAAGAGGGTCTCTAAACCAATGACAAGCTAAGAAGTTGTGCACAAAAAAGAATCCACAACACGCTGCTTCTCAATCTCAATGTGTGAAGGCAGCTTTTGAAACATGGCGATCATAAAATTCAAAATAATTTCTTTTCAAAATTCAGAACTTTTTTTTCATAATTTCCAAAACTACTTATTTGTTCGATACCCAGGGAATATTGGATTGTAGATTTAATTCTCGTCGTCAGTGCGACCTGCGTCCGAAAGCGTGACACGTGACAATGACCACCGTTGACGTACCTACTTTCGCGGGGGTGTGAGTTGACACCGTCGCGATACCTGTGGGCACGGTGCACGTAACTTAAAAAAAATTCGAAATTGAAAAAAAAATGAGTTTAATTGTGGCGCAAGACACTCCAGGATTGGCATCTGGATTTTCTGGATGTCATTTTTTTTTTGGCAAGCGTCGAATAAGCACTGTTATTCACTTCTACTCATTCCGTTGATTTCACAATAGATGAAATGTTTGTGCAGAAAGTGAAAGTTTAGCTTATGCAAATTGTTTTACACACAAACTTTCAAATATATTAAAAAAAAACAATTTTTTTTAAATTAGAAAATGAAATTTAAAAAAATGAGAACGGTTATTTGAACAAGTGTTTGTGAATCAAATTAAAAAGTAAAATAAAGTTTTTCAAATGATGAGGAGCAAATTCTCCAATAATTTTTTTACACTTCAAAAAGTGTTGAATTTGGAACAGAATCAGCGTTTGGTTCTGAAGAATATGGTACTGGAATGTGTGCGAGCGCGAGTAGAGGCTTGAACATCGCTGAATCGCTGGAAACATATGCCTTCGAAAACAGTCAATTTCCAGTGACATTTTGGTTGCAGTGATGGCTCGCTGATGATTGAGGGAAGCAAACAGCGTGATTTCTAATATCAGCGACGTATGGAACAGATCAATTTTGAAAAGTGATTCTTTGCCGATTCGCAAATATTAGCGATTGAGAAGCTTTCAATCACATTGTAAAATAAAATTAAAAATTAACCTCTAAACTAAACAAAGAATTATTTTCAAATGACAAAAACCGTCAGAATTCCAGACAGAGCTGAAATATGTTTTTTTGTTTAAGGAAAATGTAATTTTCAAACTTTGCCCAAATCAAGTTTCAAAAAAATATATGCAAAAAATGATAATAGTGCTTTTGGACAATTTTTTCTAACGATGAGAACCTTATTGTGCCATGCTGTTTATTTTCAAGAAGAGTTTTGAATCCGAAACTAATTCAATTCAGGTTGACAAGAGCTGAATCATCGCACGGCAGCGATTGGCTAGGTATGACACTGAAAGTGGAGCGGACGCATGTAAGATGTAGCTCGAGAGCAGAAGAACGGTTTGACGCTGATTACAATTTGCTGAATCGCTGGAGTCATGCTTTCGATTGTACTAATTCTCGTTAAAGTTAGCTAGTTAGTTGGTTATAACGTTAATCACAATTCAAACTAAATCTATTATACTATTATAAAACAGAGTTGGTGGTTGGCGGTTGGTAGTGAGTCGTCAGGCCAAGGTATCAATCTATGATAACACGGAAAACGACCCCTACAAAAAGTTGTTCCTCTTATATAAGGGGACAACATTTGTATAGGGTCATATTTACTGTGTTATTATTTATTTCATTGGGGGCCCTACTTTTGCATGAAACGAAAAGTAATGATTGTTAAAATGACCCCAGAGCCTCCCTTGACCCGGGAATGACCTTTTGACTTTAAAACGACCTTTCAAGGTCAAACCCTACTTTTGCATGAAACAAAAAGTTGTGATAATTCAAATGACCACGGAGGCCCCCCTTGACTCGGAAATTACCCCTTCACCTCAAAGTGTCCTTTCAACGTCAAATTCTACTTTTGCATGAAACAAAACGTTATGATGGGTTTGATGACTTCAGAGCTTCCCTGCAGTCATAAATGATCCCAAACAGTTTAAACCTTTGCAAGAAAGAAATTTTTCGCATTTTTTTTTTCCAGATGTTACCATTACCCTAAATTCTGCTTTTTTTTCTAATACTTTATAACTTTCAAATGTATAATGTATTCTGTCTAATGTTCCTACTTGCGCTACTCGGTAGACCAATTCCAAATTAGTTAATTATGATTATCAATTAACAATATTTTGGGAGTTGAGTTTAACATGTAAATGAGGGTTCTTAGCGCTGAAGCTACCTCCAATTGGCTCAAAACCAAATTCACATTAGCTATTTAAATCATTAAACGCTGGTTTCATAACATAGAAACAAACTAAACCTAACAAACGAAAATAATTCCTTGGATAGTTTCGTTCACAAGAATGCGTTTCTCAGCTTCTGCACCGCTGAAGGTTCGGCTTTTATTTTCAGCGATGTCAGCGTTTTGCAGCGCATCTAACATTTTGACCTAATTCAAAAGCTTTTATTTTAACTTTTTAAAACAAAGGTTAGAATTACAAAATTACAGCTACAAATACATCAGACGCCAAAAGAAGCTGGAGCTTCGCTTTGCTGCGATTAATTCCATCATGGTCTCCGAACAAAAACAGCTCCTGTTCAAACAGGAATTTAGAACAACTTTTTTTTTAAATAATTCGATTTTTTAAAATCCGTTACCTACTACAAGTCCCACCACTTTCCCACCTTTGTCAATCATACGAATGAATGAGGTAGAAGAAATTTAAAATAATATTTGCATTTTCAGCGAGTACTAAAGCGCTGCACTCTTCTAGCGTCATAGTATTATACTCAAATCCACCGAATCAAGTTTTTTTTAATTGCAGGTAAAGTTAAGTTAATTAAGTTAAGGTTACATTAAAACTAATTGGTAAAAATGGTAAAATGGTAATTTTACTAAATACTGACAAAAACTCTCATACAGAATGTTCCGTTTTCTAAAACAACTTACGATTCTCCGCCTTCACAGTTTCCTAGAAGGTTGCTCATAAACAGTTCAACTGTAATTCAGGAATCGGCGGTTTCAGCGTCACAGGGGACATCAAAAGTTGCATTGACGCTTGAAGCGATTCTTGACTTGGACCTTTTCAAAATCTCATCCAAAACCAATTCCAGCGATTTAGAACAACATTCTTTCTTAAATTTATATAAACAATTTAAAAATATGCTGTTGGATCTCTGCTACGATTTATATAAATGTATGCTGAATTTCGGCAAAGAAAGCAAGCAAAGAGGTATTGATCAGCAGCGTTTCAGCTCCATGCAGAATTCCAGGCGGCGCTGAAATTAAAAATGCGATTATTCAGCGAATCTCTGTAATTGTCAAAAGGCCGCTTGCAATTTAGCCTAAAAAGGAAATAAAAAAAAATAATTTAAACAATTAAATTGTCACAATTAAAAGTTTAGCACAATTAAAATATAATCACAAAAAATTTCAATTTTATAATTATCCTCGCCAGAATTCGATACAGAAATTCCTTAAACTTGCCGCTCTCTTGTTTTAAAAATTTTAAGTCTTCTATATTTTTTAATTCAAGGCAGCATTTTCAAATTGTCCAAAAATTTTAAATATCAGATTAAAATCTTGGATTTGAAAATTCAGCGATACAGAATTGCTGTCACTGAAACCGCTTCCAATTAAAATCTAAAAAAAAAGTTAATGTTTTTTAATTTTCACAATAAAGGAAAGCTTTCCTAAATCGGCAATTGTCAAGATTCCGCCATACAAATTGTACCTAAACGTAAAATTTACAAAAAATTAAACTACAATTAAAAATTAATCCTAATTAAATTCCAAATTCTAATTAAAATAAATTACTTTAATGCAGGGAAAATTCAGAACTTTCGTCAAACTGTCTTTTTCAAACAAATTTTTTTTAATCCTCAATTTTTTTTCATTCCTTTTCACCACATTTTCAAATTTTGAATTTTTCTAAAATTTTATTCCAAAAAGTTCCTTTTCATCTTCTAGCGATGTAAGAACCCTGTTCAAGCCTGGGTTACATTAGGTTCTAATGCATGAAGCTATCAAAGTTGATGTAGCAGTGCGTTGTGCCGCCCGTTAATCGGAATATTTTGATAAAAAAAATAAATGATTGTTTTTTAAAATTTAATTTAGAACAAAAGTCTTATCAATTGTATAAATAATTTGACCAACTTGTAATTTTCGTTCACGTGAATGAATGGTGTGAATTTTAAAACAAAATTGTTCTAAATAAATTGTTTAAAAAAAGTAGTTCATAACTAAAAGTGTGGACTCGGAGTGTCTTGTAGCTTTGCTATAAATTCAATCTTGATCGCCAATTCATGTTGGAACAGGAATTTAGATAACCTTTTTTTTAATTTTTAAAAAATCTATTGCTCTCTCCTATCATCACTTTCCCGTTTTCTTTGCATATTTCCCACTTTGCTGAGCAAACGCTGATTTCAAAATGTTCTTTAATGTTCTAAATTTGAAACGAAAAATTTAACACAATTCTAAACGTTCATTCTTCCTATTCTCCTCTCCTGCAGTTATTGGTTTCAGGGATATCGGCTTAAGCCTAATTTAAAAAAAATCTATTTAAAATTTTTTTTGGAACTTTGAAAATGGCCGCGCATTTTTTAATTTCAAATTTTAATACAAAACTCAAGCTGAAGAAACTCAGCAAATTTTATTTTTATTTTTAAATTCAGAACGGCGTTTAAGTTAGACTTTTGATATTTCTCAAATCTGCGAAATGCAATTGCAAATATTTGGTCATTGTGGATACAAATGCTAATAAAAATATGAAAATAAAATTACACTACAAATAAGAGTTTTACCACAGTTGAAACTTAATCGTAATTAAAACCAAAATTTAATTTAAATATTAATCGAAATTATTTTCAATGATAAAATCTGCGATTGAGGGCGATCTTGATCTAAAATCAACATTTTGAATGCATGAGTTTAGAAATCGCAAATGGGGAAAAGTGATCTTTGAAAGTGACTCAAAAATCACTGTTTAAACTATTTACAACAAAAGTTAAAAAAAAAATACTTAACAAAGTACTTCATGGTTAAAAGTGTCAGCTTCAAGTACTGTCGAGTTTCACGCGGTCAATATTAGCTTAGTTTAGCTTATTTTAAAAATAAAATATCAAATCTAGTTTATTAGATTAAGTACAAAAAATTTATCACTTGAATCGCGTGATATATCCGTAACGTCAGCTACGCATAGAACAGAATAATGTTGAAAAGAAAATTTAGAAAATCTTCTTGGAATTGAAAATTCAGCTATTGAGAATTTGCCGCCAGCGAAGCCGTCGACACCGGTTCCAATTACGTTCTAAAATAAATTCTTGGTATTTTTTTTTCAAACTTTGTAATTTTTTTTTCAAAAATCCAAAAATTTAATCACAAAAAAAATAATAAGAAGAAATATTATTTGAACGAGGAGTTTTGGATCCGATTTCTTTTCCAATGATGAGAAGCGAATTCTCTATTTTTATTCTTGAAAAAGTGTTAATTCAAAATATAATCAGCGATCAGCGGCGATTGACTCGCAATGAGAAGGCAGTTGCAGTGGAGCGGACGCATGGCTGGTCCCGGAGTAGAAAAAAATTGTCGCTGATTACAAATCGCTGAATCACTGGAGACATGAATTCGCTCCTAACCTAAGCATGGTCCAGTGACATTTTGCCTGCGGCGATGGGGCTCACAATCGCTGAGCTTTCGTTTTCTAAAATAATAGGGAAGGCACTTATAGCACATATGAATTTTGTGAAGCGATTCATTGCGGATTCAAAAATTCAGCAATTGAGAGACAGCGCTTCCATTTCAATCGTTATCAAAACGGAAGAGTTTTTGAACATTGAGCTAAAGAAACTATTTTTTTATGTGAAAAATATCTACAGAATTCTAAACGGCGCTGGAATTAAAAATTTGTTTAATTCTCCAAACAAAAAAAATTCCTTTACATTACTACAACTAATTAGTTAATTAGTCAATTAAAACTTAAACACAATTAAATTTTAATATTTAATTAAAATTTCATGGAGACCACAGAGCCCGATCATGCGGGCGTATGGAAACGAGCTTATAGGCAAATCGTATTGTAATTCGCGCTTCAGCGTTACAGCCATTTTGATTCGATTCAGCGTCTTGTCACAGCGATTTAAGAACGCTTCGCACCTCTTGGATGAAGTGAACATGGTTGAGGTTCAGCGCTCACGACCGCAGTGCACAATTGATCCAGTCGCATACCATGACAACTCAAATTAAACTTGATTAACAATTAATTAATTAGTAAGAATAAAAACTAGCTGACCACGCTATCATTAGCATAAAATAAATTTCACCAATATTATAACATATCAAAAAGAGTAGACAACTCCACACCAAAAATTCGACAACACGGTTTTGATGATAAAAGTTTTGAGTTGATGACAAGTGATATTTTTTATTACAAAAACTTATCGATTACGTCTAATTAGTTATTAATTAATTAAAGAACTAATCTAAATCAATTTTGAACGGTAAAGCCGTATTTTCAAGCTGGAGACAAATTAACATGTAAGTTTGGAAGACAAAATTTTTAAGTCGCACAAAAGATAATTTTAGGAATTTAGAAGGGCGACAAATTGTAAAAAAAAAAAGCATTTTTCAAAAAATTTTTTAGCAAAAGCTCACTCCTTTGCTGCTTGAAATTTGTGTTAAACAATCTTTTGTATAGAATAATGATTATCCAGGTTGGTTGGTGGTAATTGAAAAATGTGATTGTAAAGGTTGTTAATTAGTATTTAATTAATTACTAATTATATGTTAATTAATAAAGATTTTTTTTTTATCAATATCATCATTTTTGTGCCACTTCAAGGTATTATTATCAAAATTATGTTATCAAAATTTTGTCTACGAGTTTTCTCGTCTTATTGTTAATGTTATATTTCTTAGTGAAATATATTATGCGTGTGATTCTCAACGTTCTCAATCAGCGTTTAATTACTAATTAATTAATTGCAAATGAAGTCTAATTTGAATTTTCATTTAAATTGATCAATTGTGCGCCGCTGGCAAAATCGCAATTCAAAATGGCAAATTTTTAGAAATTTCACACTCGCAAAATAATTAAAATTTTCTAAATTTCAGCTCCGTCTGTATGTAAAATTAGTTCTTTGTTTAGGTAGCGTTTCCACTACTGTATTATTGTGAAAGAATGAAATTTTTTATTTTTTATTCGAATTCGATTGTCAGCTTCTCAATCGCTGAATTTTAGAATCCGCAAAAAAATCGCTGAATTTTAGAATCCGCAAAAATTTACTGAATTTTAGAATCCGCAAAGAATCGCTTTTAAAAATTCATCTGTTCTATACGTCGCTGCCACTTGCTTAAATCACTCTGTTTGGTGCCCTGAATCAACAGCGATTGTGTCACTGGAAGGTGACTATAGCCTCGAAATTTTTCCAGCGATTCAGCGTTTTGCATTATTCTACTCGCGTCCGCACACCTTCCAGTGCCATGTGCTTTCGAACCAAGCGCTGATTCTGTTCTGAATTCATCACTATTTGAAGAATAGAAGCAAACATTGCAGAATTCGCTCCTTATTATTTCAAAAACTTCTTTTTAAATTATATTTCACAAATTCTTTAAACTTTAAAAAATATTTCTCATTATTTAACATTTTTGAATTTTTTTAAATAAAATACTTGACTATTTGTCAGAAGAATAATTTGCATAAATTAAACTAACCCTAGGAAAGGATCTAACGCAATATTTGCCGAATGAGTTACTACAAAATTCTTGGTATTTCGCGGCGCGCAACTCGAGCAGAAGTGAAAAGTGACTATTTGACGCTCGCCAAAAAATGACACCCAAAAACCAATCCGAGTCCAGCGACAAAGAAAATATGACGCAAAACTGGCAATGCTAGAAAACGAGACGAAGTTCTATGCTCCGCCCACAATGTACCGCCCCTTTGACTCCGCCCCTCCAAAACGTCGCAAAAGTAATTTCGTAACGTTGAAACGAATTTTCTTAACTTTATGTATAAAGTATTTGTCAATTGCAAGCATAATTTACTTAATTTAACGTATATTAATACTTCCTTAATTTCAAAATTTTAGAAAAACTGAAATTTGATTGATTTTTTTTTTAATTCTGATTTTTTTTAACGTAGTTGGATTGGAAGCGGTGCCGCTGATGGTAATTCTGAATCGCTGAATTCTCGAATCCGCGAGGAATCACTTTTCAAAATGATTTTGTTCTATACTTCGCTGGAACCGGAAACGCAAAATTTGCGTTAAAATTGAAAATAAAATTTTGAAAATTTCATAAAATATTTAAAAATTTGTTTGTTTGTTTTACAATTTAACCGTTTGGGT